>JAMJFZ010001868.1:7632500-7767500 GCA_026225945.1 Cricetomys ansorgei | reverse complement strand
GCCACAGAAGCAAACATTTTCCTTTGCTCCTGACAACTTGAAACGTTTCATAATCCTGCTCGTCACTATCATTTTTATAGAAGGTCAAAATTAGATTTTAAATGAACCAGTCAGGACTTAATGGAATTTAAATGCACAGGAAGCTGGGGGTGCTGGCAGATGGACAGGCCTAGCAATTTGTTTTCAACAGTTCAAACATACAGAGTCTCAGATTATCTCTGGAAAGACATTAGAACAGCTTCTGCCTGTTCTTCAGACACTAGCAAACCCAGTGAGTTAGCATTATATTCTTCTTGTTCATTCCTGAGGCAACCAGGAGTAGAATGTTCGATTGGAGAGGGGGTGGCAAACTCTCAGCAGGAACATACCACATTCTTGTAGAAAAAATAGAGAATCATGTTGGAGAGTCGTGTGTAACACCAGTGCCCGTGCACAAGAAGGAGCTTGCTGAGATGTCTGAACTGAGAAATGGCAAAGTCACTGGCCATCACAGCCTGCAGAGGCAATAGGGAGAGAACTATCTTGAGCAATGGAATGAACTAGAATACATACAGCCTAGCAGGTACAACCTGACCATCAGTAAACCCAAATCAGTTAGCTTACCTTCCAAGTAGATCCAAAAAGAGAGACTACATATACACATACACACACACACACACACACACACACACACATACACACATATACATACACACACACACATATATACATACACACACATTCATACACATACATACACATACACACACACATACAAACATATACATACATACACATATATATACATAAACACACATACACACACATACACACACACATACATACAAACATATACATACACACACATATATACATACACACACATACACACATACAAACACATACACACATACATACACACACACATATATACATACACATACATATATACATACACAGACATACGTACACACATATATATACACACACACACAAACACACACATACATACATACAGAGAGAGAGAAAGAGAGACAGTCACGTTTTCCTCATTCTCATTCTCTCATGTCTTCTTACATTTCCCTTCCCTCCCAGTCCTCTGTATTTTCCACGCCATATATTCAAATGGTAGTAGATTTTTTTCAGTGAGAATTTAACAAAGCTATCATGCACCTACAAAGTGAAAGCTTACAATATGCACAACCTTTAAAAGCAGAGCACATGAACGTAGCAGAACTAACACATAACATAACAGAACATCCACAAGTGACCAACGGTGGAACCAGCCTCCTCCACACCTCACCACACAGCCTCATTATACACATAATTTTATCACAGAGACAGCTTCCCTCGGTAGACAGATCATGGTTACAATATGTGGATGTGTGTGCACTCACCTGCATGCCTTCTTGACCCGAGACACCTATCCCGATGTCGGCCACTTGTATCATGCTAACGTCATTGGCACCGTCACCTTCACGAGGCAGAAGAAAGAGTGAGACAGTGTGAGAAGCAAATATGTAAACTGCAAATCAGATTGCTATTCAAGTGAACAAATTGGTCCTTTGAGGTTTATCCCATTTTCCAGGAAGTTACTGGGAAACTAGTTAAGCAGAATTAAATGTAGCATGTCACTGCTATCAGGAAAAATTCTAAACTCAGTACTGTCTTCAAATCCTTCAGATTGTGTATCTTAGGGTTCTATCGCTATGGCAAAACACCATGAGCAAGCAGCAACTTGTGGAAAGAGTTTATTTCACTGCACAGATCACAATTCACGACTGAGGGAAGTCAGAGCTGGAACTCAAGGTAGTAACCTGCAGGCAGGAACTGATGCAGAAGCCATGGAGGCGTGCTGTTTACTGGCTTTCTCCTCCAAGCTTGCTTGGTCTGCTTTCTTATATACCCTAGGACTACTTTTCCAGGGTGGCAACACCCATAATGGGCTGGGCCCTCCCACATCCAATCACTAATTAAGAAAATGCACTGCAGGCTTGCCTACAGGCAGATATTATGAACACATTGTCTTAATTGAGAATCCCTCTTCCCAAATAACTCTACCTTGTGTCACATTAACTATAAACGAGACAGGACACTGGTCCCTTCTAGACTGGTCTTCCCCGTTAGAGTCCTCAGGCTACCTTTGATTTTCCAGACGCAGCATGCTCCTTCTGCTACCACACAGCTCGTTTCTCTGCTTCTGAAACGTTCTCACCACTCCCATCTCACTTTGCTGAGCGTAATTCCCTGGGCTTCGTTTACATCATGTCATTGTCTCTAGAAACTCCTTCTCATGCTCCCTCTAAGTCAGCTGCCCTGCCTTAGGCTCCGGAGCCACCCCGTGTGCCCCATCCTCCCTACCACGTGGTTTTACAGTGGTGTACAGAGTTGCTGGTCTACTTCAACACCAGAAGCCTCTTCCAGATATTACATGCCTTCTGGCAATGAGCATCTATTGCTCTGAAAGGCCTGCTGACAAGTTATCTGTTTTCTGATAATCTTTGAGGACTTGGAGCCCATGTGAATTTATGGATGGGAAGCTGGCTCAGGCCTAGAAACCAACATCTTGTCTTCCCTAACCTCAGTGATTGGTAAAGATGGGAACTTGATTTGATTAATACAAAAATTTGGGTCCAGGTACATCTTAATCTGGAGAATTGAGTCATTCATTCATTTACAAGCATAATGAACAGAATGGTTGAATAATATTGCAGTATACTATCTAAGCACCCAGATGTCTCAGAGCTTCATGACATGCTGTTTTCTCCACTGAAACTCTGTCTGATGCTCTCTCAATATCAAGCCTTTGACACTCACTGGACCTACGTTTCACAAATTTTTATGTCCAACCAATTCTTCTTTGCTAAAATACAGAGTTGTATTCCAGCGGGATACTTGACATCATTGCCAAGGCGTATGAAAGACTTTCCAAGCTGAGGGAGTTTAAGACCCCATCCCCCAACCCCTGCCTCCACATCACCAAACAGTAGCTCTCTGGTAGTACCTTTGACAACTCTCCCTGTCATGGCACATAAGCAACTCATTAGTACATATCAGTGGCTCTTTCTTCAAAGCATGTTGACCTTGTCCCACTTCCTCCTCTGCCAAAACTACCACCACCTCTTGTCTGATTTATTTTAACAACCCCCCAAATAGCTTTCTTATGTACGTCTTTGGAGCATGTTTATTCTCCAAGAGAAGGCAATGTGATCCTTTTAAATATAAGACAGATCATGTCCCGTCTCAGAATAACATTTTCCACTGGCTTCCTTTCTTTGTTGTCAGATCAAATCCATAATTTTATAATGGTCTTCAAGACCCACTGTGATCTGCTCACGCCCACCTCTCTGCCATTCAGTAACCTGCAGAAAGCCGTTCCCAATCCGTTTTGGCCTTGAGCAGCACACACTGTCTTGGCTTTTCTTCTGTTGTGCTATCTACCCCTGGTCTCCAGTGGCTCCAATGCTATTTCCTTTATATCTTTACTCACAGACATCCCAGACAGCCAGTCCCGCTCAGGGAACTGAATTTAAAATGGCAAAGCTTTTCCCTGTTTTGTTTTCAACAGCATTTGTTAACGGATACTTTCCAATTCACATTTAGCTGTTCATTCATCTGTGCTACTGCGTACCTTCCTACTAGATGTGAGTTCTATAAGAAAGGTATCAGTTATAAATATTGTTTTGGAGCTATTATGGGGGATGGTAGAACAACCCCAATCTAAAACAGTCACGGAATAGATAAATTTAACTTGGCTGATGGTAGAACTGAACTTTTTAATTCTACAATTCAATAATTTAAGTAGCTAAGTTGATTTGAAGTCTAAAATATAACCCAGAAAATGTCATCATTTTGTTCTCTGTGTTTTTTCCCTAACTCCAGGATGACAGCAGGTGAACAGAGAGGCAGGAAGGGCATAAAGTGGTACAGGTAGGGGAGGGAGAGAGAAAATAGAGCTGGAAAAGGAAATACAGAATTTTAAGGTCAGACAAAAGGAAGGACAGGCAAAGGCTCAGCCCCTCAGTCCGGGGTCCCCACCCTCTCATCTCCACTCACCAATGGCCAGGGTCATCACATGGAGATGGTTTCGAACCAATTTCACCACCTCACTTTTCTGAAGGGGTGTGGCTCGGCAGCAGACCACGGCTTGGCACCATGCAGTCAACTCCAGGAACTGTCTCTGCAGACTCTCCTGCAGGGCAAACTCCAGGGTCTTCCCAGTGATAACGAGTCCAGCACGACCGGAATGCTGGGGGTCAGGAGGCTGAGGGAAAGCCTTTCTTAGTGATGCTGGCTCCGGAGAGGCTTGACTTCTCTTCTGGAGTTCTTTCAAAATTGTGCTCATCAGCATCTCACAGGTATCCTTGAACAAAGAGGCAGAGAGAGTTAACCTCGGGGCGCCATTGGAGGGTTGGCTCAAGTTTTCATCCTCTTTCCTTAGTGATTCTTAGATCAAGGCTACCTTGGGTAGTGAACCATAGGTTACTTACAAAGAGCCCTTTTCATAACTTTCCAATTTTGTGGCTCTTTCATGTGTGTGTGAAGCCAGGTAAAAAGAAAGAAGCACCTCAAACACAATTTTTCAGCTGAAACGCCTACAGCAGATGTAAAAATCCACCATGTGGGCAGCAACTCTTCACTAGAAATGGATCTCGGGAGTCCTTCAGTCTCATTCCAACTACTAGTTGTCTGGGATTAAGCAAACACATCGACCTTCTGAGCCTCAACATTCTTATCAGTAAAAGGCACTTGCTTTCTCCATCCCAGGGCTGCCGCAAGGCCCAACTGAAACAGTGGATACCGTTCGCATCTTCTTTTTATTTAACACATTAATCCATCCACCAGCATTTGCTGAGAAAAGATCTGGTACTTGGGTGGGTGGGCATGTCCTCAGGGAGCTTGCAATCTGGTCTGCATGTCCTTAGTGGTGTACATCACATCAGGTTTGTGTGCATCTGCACTCTACACGAGACAGAAAATGTTCTGAGTGCAGTTGTCCTGATCTACTTGGGTTTTGTTGTTGCTGTTCTGGGTCTGAACCTTGTGTCCAGCACATTCTAAGCGTGTGCTCTGTGTCTGAGTCATGCCCACAATCGTCTAACTTCCTTTTGAATCCTTTAGTGAAAGAGAAGGCACACCCTGGCTAGAGAGATGGCTCAGCAATGAGGATCTTTCCCTTCTCTGGCAGAAGATCAGAGTTCAGGTCTCAGCACTCTGGAGGCTCATAAGCACCTGTAACTCAAGTTGTTTTAGTGGGATCCAATGTGTCCTTTTGAATCTGGGGGCATCTGCAGTCAGCCGTGCATAAACCCACATGCATGTGTGCATGCACGCGCGTGCACACACACACACACACACACACACACACATTTTTTTTTAAAAAGGGAAACCAGTGCAGATATCAAAAGCTGAACAGCGTGCCGGTGAATGCCAGCTGACTGACGTGCATATAGTTATATTTATTATTTCCTAGAAATGAAACACTCTAAGGCAAAATTTTCACTCTTGGCAGCACTGATGTTTGGACTAGAAAATCTTTGGTCATGTGTGGGGTACTGCCTTGTGTAGTGTAGGGTTTAGTAGCATCCCTGGCCTCTGATAACTACACACTAAGAGCGTGCATTCTGACCTGAGTGTGCTAACCGAAATGTCATCAGGTCTTGCCAAGTCACTTTTGGTTGCCAAGAGTGACTGATGCACCTGACCTGGGTGATGCTATGCCTCACTTCTCATGATGACACAGATCCTCGCATCTGTTCTCACACACATAGGAAGCACTTCCCCTGATAAGCTCAGGGAGTCCCGGGCTCACGAGGCATGCAAGGCTATGCTTGGTTCCCCATGTATGCAGACTTGAAACTATCCGGAAGGATGCTTGAGTTGTCACTAGACTTTCTCTGACAGACAATTTTTGTATTGTATCTTTTCTAAAAGACCTCCATATTGTCTGAATGTTTAACAGTGACCATGTATTATAATTTCAAAAGTTTTTTGTGTCTAAAAAGCTCTAAGTTAAATTCAAACGCCAATTATTAATTACTTTTCTTTCACTTTTTTGTTTATGTATTTGGTGTGTGTGTGTGTGTCTGGGGGTACCAATGTCGTGGTGTACATGTGGTGGTCAGAGAACAACTTTCAGGAGTTAACATCAGTTATCTCCTTCAACCAAGCTGGTTCCTGGGATCAAAGTCAGTTTCCAAGCTCGGCAGCAGTGATTCATCAGCACTAATTAGTTTTATTTTCCTTTTTTTTTTTCTTATGCTTTTTATACCAAATCTCTCTTATCTATAGACATTCAGCATCTTTAGGTGCTGCTGGCACTAGAGACCGCCTGCAGGAGGACGTCCCCAAGTCTGCAGAAGTCTTTCAAGACAGGCATCAAGATCTTGAAGCTGACAGAGACATTTCCTCATTTTTGCCGGTAACCATCTCATGGCATCGGTGTTACGGTCCATGACAGGCAAAGAAGAAGAGCCACACAGGACAGGTAGCTCCCCAAGGACATATACTTGGTCAGCAGGACGTAAATATTTCACTAGCCACACAAGCCGCAATCATTTCATTTTGACTCACTGAAATGGTTCTGCCCCGATGGTACTGGGTACTGGTTGGTGGCTGTGAGTATGGTCCCCAGCTCTGCTATAAAAGAGGTCCCACTCTGTGTTTGAATAGGACGACTCAGAACACATGGAACTGAGTATCAGTGGAAGCTTAGCCATAAAACAGCTAGCCAAAGTGACAGCCTTTGATGTCGGCTCAGAACCCGCTCCTACAAGGTGGCTGCAGAGGACATCACAGAGTCAGGACGCTGTGACAGAATGATGCTACTGTCTGACTTTCACATGGAAGGGAGGAGGCAGCTTCTTAGCAAACTGTATGTACACATCTTGGAGTGCATCACTCTCCTAGGAGCATTCTGTGAAATGCTCATTTAACTTAATCAGATGTCCAGCCAAGTGATGAATGGTAGGACAAAAAAACAGATGGTTCAAAATCTTTTCAAGTCTTTCTGTTTTAACAACCCCAGCCCCTTTTATTTCTAAACATATTGGATGCCCTTAGGAGCAGTACCTAAACTTACCACGAGAGGGCAGCATTATGCTGAGAGCCTAATTTTAAAATATATCATAAAAACACCTAGTTACTCACAGAAATTACCTTTCCCTTCAACTTGAAAAGGAAATAGGTCCCTGTCTCAAGATTCTGTATATACTTTCATTTTTGTCTGTTTTGTCAGTTCCCTGGTCACTGGGGGTAGGGGCGGGGGACACAAAATAAAAAGGGAAGTTTCTTCTAATGCTTGAATTCATTCATGATGCCTCTGATTCAGGCTTTTAGAAAAACTATGGCATCCTCCCAAATATGAGCAAGGTCACTTGGCAGCATAACAGCAAGAAGCAACTGGCTTTTCTTTCTCCCTGAATACATCAATCTCCTGATGTCCTATCAGCCTCTAGTTAAGAGTATTTGGCGCAGCCTCATCGTGCATACTTTACTCTGAGTATTGAGGATGAAGAGCTTGTCGTCTGGCTCCAGGAGTTTGCATGCATAAGCTATGTTGACAGCTGTCTCCTGCTTGTCCCCTGTCAGCATCCAGATCTTGATGCCAGCTTTATGCAGGGCTTCTATAGACTCGGGGACTCCCTCCTGCAGACGGTCCTCAATGCCAGTAGCACCTAAAAAGGAGTCAAAACGCAAAAACAAAACAAAAAGGGGGTTTCTTAGAAACCAAAGCCAGCTGGAACTCACTGAGCCCTTAATTCAATCCTATCCATGAGCCATTTGGTCCTGGACTGTATAAACTGCCTCAATCGCTTCCAGAGACCCAAAGAAAAACTGCAGACCAGTCATAAAATATCAAGAATCATGGAGTTTATCAGACACGCATTCTTCTTTTGGCTAATATTTTTCTCTATTAATTCAAAAGTTGATTCAAACATTTACATAACCTTGCCCTGAATTTTAAAATGGTATGAAACTCCCCAGGGTAAGGGCATGCTCTTAAAGAACACGCTTGGCTGTAAGACACAATGTCCGTTAGGGATGCTCTTTCATAGTGTCAGTCTACAATGTCCGTTTCTGGAACAACTGCATGGAGACAGATGTGCTTTGGAGCTCATGTTTTCCTGCCAGTAACGTGGCATACATTCTCTATTTTGTAATACCTGTTAGTCACACATATTTGTATTTCTATAGAAAAGCTTGCAGATTTTCATGCTGATTAGAGTATTAATACTAAAAATAGTGTTGTGTCAAAGCGGGGCTGATTTCGCTGCCAAATAGTTTTGGCACTAAACCCACAGAGCCTTATTTCATTTGCAAATGCAGATGAGAACACATTTGTCTAAGCTTCTTGCACTGCTATAATGAAGGTGTTAGTATTTAAAAGGGAGCATGACTGTTCTATGAACAGGCAGTAAGTGAGATCATTTCCCCCCTACATAGAAGACTGGAGCTCAGAGGGGGCTCCCTCGGTGAGTGCTCCAATCAGAATCTGCATCTCCATGCTGCAAGGCAGTGATGCTGAACTGGACTGCTCCTCAGAAATCACTCTGGGGGCTTTCGGCAAATTCAATGTCAGGGTCACACGTGAGACCAACAGCCCTGGAATTCTGGTATCAGGACTGTTTGAAGATCTGAAAGTGAGTCAAGGTGCAGGACAACCTGATACAAGAGGTGTCCTGTTGTGCAATTTGGGTTGAAATTGGGAAAGAAGAAAAACAGACTTCGTCAGATCACTTGTAGGTGCAGAATAAAGGCCACGGACCCCACAGTCGGGGAGACTCGAGTTTCTTGCTCTTCAGTTAATGTCTAACTTAGACCAGGAACAAGTCACCACACTCCTCTATGCCTTATTTCTTCTAAATAAGTCACATGCTTGTTTACAAAGATTTAAGAAGACAACACATATTTAAGACCTCACCCAATTCATTTCTTGTAAGACACTTGCAAGATCCCTCTGCCAGACTAGGCTATTGTTTGGCTTTGGACTCCACGTTGGGTGCTTTGGTTTTACATCTTACCTTAGTAATGCCCCCTTGTTCCAGCACAAATGAACTCTCCCATTCATGAAGTGGGACAGGTCCCAATGCCCCGGAACGTGGGAAGAGATCAGGATGGACAGGACAGGGAGAACCAAGTATGCTTACTAGATCAAAGTGGCTAAAAGGAACTGGAGAAGAATAGATTCAGAGACAAAATTCTCTGCTCAAGCAATCCAGCACCATTTACCTACCAAGTAATGTGAGCTTGTTCTCGAGTCTCCTGGCAGACTCAACCAGCAGCTCCTCCCTGTTGTCAATGCTGGTTTCTGCTAAAAAGTGATTCCTCAGCCACTCTGCGTATTCACTGTCACTCATGACCTAAGTGGGGAAGAAAAAGGGTTCAGGAGGCAGAACATTTAACCTTGCAATACCCTACGAGGACTGACTCTGGGCAAAACTGCATGCCAACAACTCTGTTTCTAAATTTCACCCTCTGGGTACAGTTGTATCTGATCCATACTCCTTCCCTACATGGACATGAGATTCCTAAACTCTGTTCTGCTGACAGAGAGATGCCATAGCATAGTATCTCTCGGGAATGTTAAACATTATCTTTGGTGACCATGGGTTCACCTATTTAATTAAAAAAACAGGGCATAAGAAGGTGGAACAGGCCTCCTATCGGTGACTGAATCTGGAAGAATTCTACTGGTGCAGCTAAGAAAATGTCAAGATTGTTCCTCTGAGGGTTGTCACATCAAGGCACTCTGGATGTCTTCTGAGCATGAGCTCATATGGTTAAGCTTCAGTAAATGTAGAAAGAGAGGTGCCCTGTAGAAAAGGCAAAAGGGCTTTGCTCTAACAAACTGAAAGGCAACTCTTTGAGAAGGAACCAGTGTCTCCCTGTCTTTAGTGACCATAAAGGAGGGATCTGCATTTCAGATCTGAAAAACAGACTTGAGTGGAGGGGGCTAAGCAAATTTTCTCTTATACACCCATTTTTGCCTGCAAGGTAATTGGATTTGAGAAAATATAACATCTATTGGAATACATTCAAGTGAGAAGGTTTGTTTTGACTTGAATTCCCCACTCTTCCTACACCTGGATTATAGAGGCATTTGATCCTCCAGGCAGCTGGGTTCCCTGGAGGTCCCCAACAGAGCCAGTCCCATTTGCCTCCTACAATAACTGAGAACTAGAGTGTGGGTAGTCAGTGACAGGTTTGGGCATAAGAGTCCCCAGAGCACTTCCGGCGCTCTGTTTATTTCTTGCTTTTAACTTTCCATTTAGAAAGGACATGCCATAGCTGGGCAGTGGTGGTACACACCTTTAATCCCAGCACTTAGGAGGCAGAGGTGGGTGGGTCTCTGTGAGTTTGAGGCCAGCCTGGTCTACAGAGTGAGTTCCAGGACAGCCAGAGTTATGACAAAGAAACTCTGTCTCGAAAAACAAACAAACAAAAAACAAACAAACAAAAAAGGAAGAAAGGATATGCCATGTTTCCAGACTGTTTTCCATAAAGAATAATCAAAAGTGGAATAAAATCCTGGCAAGTTTACTTGGATTTAAAGATCAATTTATGGGCATTTAAGCAAAGAAGATTAAACTACAAAGACCTTGCCAAAGAAAAATGAATGCTGATCTCTGGCCTTTTTTTTTTTTTTTTTCCAAATCACATTTAATGCTAGCAAACAGGGGTCATTATACACAAGGTTCTGAGGGGAAGGTAATAAGATGAGGGGATTTTCGCTTTTAGAGAAACAACTGTGTACACACAAGGCCACTTGTACTGAGATATATGAGAATCCTGTCCATATAACATTTGGCACCTGCCAAAAAAAAAAAAAAAAAAAAAAAAAAAAAAAAAAAAAACCTTTGGGGACAGAAACCAAAGCCAGTCACACACAGAATGGAGAGGCTATAAAAAGGGACCCTAGTGTCTTGGGAACCTCCCCGGGACCTGGATTGGGACTGAGGTCTGATACATGATCGTTTTCAGTAATGATGGGTAAGCTAGGAGAAGTAGCAAGACTGGGTGCTCTCCACAGACTCACCTTCTTTGCTATACATAAAGTACGCAGCCCTCGTTTGGCATACTCATCCAGGTGACTCTGGGTTTTCTCCCTTATCATCATCTGTTGTTTTTCCAGATTTGTTCCATCTGAAATCATGAACAGAAAATCATTATTCCTGCCACCCCTGCCCAATTAGACTTTTTTTTTTCCTTTGGAAAATGACAGTTTAATCCATAATAACAAAAGGCATTCCAGCTTTGAATCTCAGGTGCATGTCTAGGACAGGAACTCAGCTGCCTAATTCTTCACTTTGATTCTTTCCCCCAGGCAGAAGAACTACTAAAGCTTTGATACAAATGCTTCCAGGCACTCTTCCCATGCTAGGCAATAGGCTCTTCTTGCATTTCACATAGAGTGGCATTAAGCCTTCAGGAACCTATAAAAAGATATTATGATCCCCATTTTCCCAAATACCAAACAGTCAGGTAACTCTACAGAGGCACAGCTAAGGAGGACTCTCAGATGTAAACAAACCAAGGTCTCTGTAGCATTTTTCCTTTTCAAGTGACTTCACAGCCTTTACCAAAACACTGGGAGTGGGCCCTGAGTCCCTAGCCCTTCTGAACACCACCACCATGACAACTTTGTGCAAACCTACCTGGGGAAGCCACTGACAGCAGCTCCATGATGACAGAGTCAGCACCCTTTGTATACACAACCACTTGTTTGGAAAGAGGATGCCGGACCACAACTGACATTCTTTTCCTTATTGAGTCAAAGGGCAGGATGTGTAAGAGTTGAAAAGTTAATGAGCCCAAAGCAGCGAAGTCCACCATGACCTGCTCTGGGGTCCGAGACTGTAAAGTGCAATGGTAAGCCCTGGCAGCATACACCAAAGCTGCTTCATCTGGACTTTCAGCCTCATAACACAGGTTGGAAGCCAAAGGCCCTGGTCCATCTGGAGCTCCTCCTGAGTCAATGGTAAGTCCTACATCGCTGTTTGGGGCCTCAGTTTCTGTACTGCAAGCTGAGTTATTGGCCTGGGGGCTCTCATCCATCTGGGCAGAGTTGTCCTCCATAGGAGGTGATAGTTTTGGTCGACTAAAGAAAGAGATTCTGCTCACAAAGGCACAGGGAACCCCAGAAGTTGGGTCCTTCCCACTGGCAATGGATGGTGAACTTGATCTCCTGACAGACAATTTCTGAAAGATGCTTTTAATCTCCTCCAGGGACTTGATGGGCATTCCACTCAGTGAAGAGAGCCCAATCTAGGAAAGACAAAGGAAGGAAGAAAGTCTCAATAACACATCCAAAGTTAGATCATCACAACTCTGAAATCCAGTCTGCTTTCTTTTTATTTAGGAACTATTTAAGAAGATTTTGGCCAGTGAAAACAAAAGATACAAAATGCTAATATTGGGCCTCCTTATAGAATTGCTTCAAAAGAAATAATTTTACGTGTATAAAATCTATAATCTTTATTGCATTGCTTAGCAATATCAATTACAAGTAAATTGAGCCAGGCATGGTAATGCTTTCATATAATCTCAGCACTTGAAAGGCAGAGGCAGGAGGATCCCAAGTTCAAAGCCAGGCTGGGTTACAGAATGAGACTTTGTCTCAAAGAATCAATTATGAATCACCATTAAAATAAAAATTCAAATTAATTCAATATTCAATATCAAAACAAGAACATCTTCTTGAAATATTATATTTTTAAATGACATTTAAACAGCACGGATATATTATTAGAAACGTTCAGTGCTTGTGAAATATTATGGGAAAAGTTGAGAAAACAGCAAGAGAAAATAGGAGACTATATTAGAGCATACCTGAGCAAGACCACTGGAGGAAATTAACCGAAGGGCTAGCAGAATACATTTTCCTTTTCCTTTTTTTTTTCAAAGTTTATAAAAGGTTGTTATCTTGACACTACAGGTCAGTAAGTAAAAGCCAGGTAAAGAGGAGCTTATTAAGCACCATCACGTGGTTCTAACTCTTTATTGATACACAATTTGTTCTTCTTTGTACTTTGTATTCTTTCACACTTTTAATATCAAAGATTAAGTTTAGAGCTTCATGCTTACAATGAAAGGTCACCCAAAGGATTCTTATTCGTTCAGAAATATGTGGAGAATCTAAACGTTTTCTTCAGAAGCCACCTTTATGATTGTCCGAAGAGCTCTTGCTGGTCAGTCTCTGCAGTTATCAGTGACCCAGACATAAAGCAGAGTGTGCCCAAGGTCACAGCGATGTCTCTGCACCACAGTGTGCTCCCTTCCTGTCATTATTCTAAGAAGCCAGGAAAAGCAGGGACTCTTTAAGGCTACAAAGATTTTATTCGAATCAGTAAAGTGTTAAATCCTCCGGAGATAAATAAACAATACTTTGTGGAGAGGAGACACCAAAAGTGACCAACGTTGAAAACAGGTGTAAAATACTGTGTAGTACAATTTTTTTAATCCTGTCATTTATTCTCTAAGTACATAATTGCTTTTCTAGCGCATCTTCCTAGGCAATACCTTGTAAAATACAGTCTCTGATCAGGTGCTGCTTAATTGGAAGTGAATTACTTTTATGTTAACGTTCCCACCTCTGAAGTTGCCAAAAGAAAATGGTCTGTTAGAAAATTAAAATTTAATTGGGTTTCGCTGTAAATTGAATTTTAAGTGGATGTGTGGGAAAAGATACACCAGGAGGCTAGCACACCTTGATAGATCACCAGGCTTGACAGCGTTTTCCTTCTCAACGGGAAATGAATTTTCCATGAGCTCTAAGCTACAACTAGACTGAATGGCTGCTGAATCCTGGAGCACCGTACTCATATTGGATTTTAGATGGCCTGGGTTAAAACAAACCTAGCTGGTACACGAAGAAAGTTCGTCATACCCATGATCATTAATCTAGTGCTGATGATTTTGTTTGATGTCATGCATACTGTATCGGAGGTCTCAGAACGTGCATAGACAGCTTCAACTTAGTAAGGCAATGAAGGCAATGCAAAAGTTCTCATCAGCAATTCTCCCCAAGGCAAATAGTAGAGTAAGCCCGGAGTCCTACTTCCTGGGCTCAACCCCCCTCCACAGCCCCAGACCCACACACTGGTTTTGCAACCTTGGCAAAATCCAAGGCCTCTTTAAAATGGGGAAGAGCAGAGCAAGACTACCTAGCTCAGGGCTCTGTGAGGACTGAATACATTATTAGTACCAGTAAATTCTTAGAGCCCAGAACAAGTCCTGAGTAAATGGGGTAGACCTGCTCTTCTTGGTGCTATTAGTATTCATTGCCATCTCATAACAAATCCAACACAGACACATGTAAACCCCATCTTGTCCTCTGCTGGGAAATCCTTGTGTGCATTAGAGTTTACCTTTTGCCGAGGTTGATTGGGAGCAGAAACCACCACCGTGTTGCAGATTGCCAGTGCAATAAAGAAGTCCATGATGTACAAGGTCTCCAGTGGAGGACTCTGGGTGGTCCCATCTAGGGGGGTAAAGAGCTGAGGGGTAATCTGACTAAATTTGTCCAAAAGTCTTGTATCTGGTACCACATCCGTTTCCTGAAGAGGCAATATGACAAAGAATTGCTGTTAACATAAGTAACTTCTACAATGGGTACAGTGAAGGAAGAGATGGTAAACTAAATTTTAATTTTTCTACATTTATTAATGTGTGTGTGTGTGTATACTCATGCATGTGCTATAGGACATACGGAGGTCAGAGGCCAACCTAAGGAAGTAGGTTTTTCCTCTCTATGTTGTGGGTTCCAGAGATCAAATTTAAGCTGTCAGGCTTGGCAGCAAGTGCCTTCACCCTCTGAGCCATCTCACCAGCCCAGTAAATTTAATTTTAAAAAGTTTAATGCATATGGCGTCTTAGGAAATAAAACAATAAAATGAATCACATATAAATAAAAGGGAAATCCAAGTTGTATATTATTAATGGAGAATATTTTAACTGTTCAGTTAAATAAGAGACAGAAACTCCAACTTCTACCAAAATCTATTTGTGAGGGTTCTGAAATACGTAACAGTAGGCATATATTTTATTGTGCTTAGAATTCTGCCATGGCTGTATTTTCCTCAACAACTGGTGAATACCAATTCTTTCAAAATTGAGACTGTAATTCATGTCAGATTTACTGAACAAAACATCTCTGGTCAATTCATTAATATTATAAAAACAACCTTCTGTAAGAAAGAATAGGATAAGCAGGTGAAGAGACTAAACAACATTTCATAGCCAGGGTATTTGTAAACGCTTTCTCACCACAGAATATGTTTGGCAACTGTGCCCTCCTCTAAAGGATCCCTGGTAAAGATTTGCTCTAAGAGGTTCTGTCACTCAGTGGGGTGCAGGAGCCCCATTTCATCTAGCATCTTAGACTCATTTGAGAGCATGGGTTTTAACAAGCATGTGTCATAGTATAAATCTGATTTTTGCATTGTACCATTTAGTATGCTTTAGAGTACTGCTTAGAATCACAGTGCTGCAGACACACCACTGTACTGCAGGGAGTCGTGGGCGCTGGCAGCAAAGCATACTGACTGTAAGGAAACCAGGAGAGCTGACTGATGGAAGAGTGCAACAGAGACACGTGGTGTTGTACTCAGACGGCCATGTGATGGTTAACTTTCATTGTCAACTTGATTGGAGTTAGAATTGGAGGAGGTGTTGGAGGAGGAGGAGGAGGAGGAGGAGGAGGAAGGGGAAGGAGAAGGAGAAAAGAAAATCCCTGGATCCATCTGTGTGGGCGTTTCCAGGAAGGTTTAATTAAACAGGGAAGACCAATTATAAATGTGGGTCGCACCATTCCATGACCTGGTCCTAGACAGAATAGAGGAGGTGGGGACCAGCTTAGCATCAGCATTCACCCCCCTGCTTTCTGACTGTGGGTGCAAAGAGACCCACTGCTTCTGGCTTCCCATGCTGTGCGTTCTTTGCCATGGCCGCTCTAAGTTGCTCTTGTTGGGAATTTTATTTAAGGAGCAAGGAGAAAACTGAGATTCCATGGCTAGTGTTTCTGCTCAGGCATTTTTAAGAGTGCTCACAGGTTTAATGAGAGAAGAGCAATGCAGGCGATTACATGTTCTATGCTCATGTCTCGGCTCTGCTCTGTTGACAGCTAGCCTAGAAGGCACACCTTGTGCCTTTGCCTGACTGTCTTTCTTCTTTCCATCCTTTGAAGTGACATACACTCACCTTTTGGATTACAGGGGTCATGACAGGCTTAAAATTCACATGCTATGGGGCTGGAGAGATGGCTCAGCGGTTAAGAGCACTGCCTGCTCTTGCAGAGGTTCTGAGTTCAATCCCCAGCAACCACATGGTGGCTCACAACCATCTATAATGGGGTCTTCTGGAATGCAGGTGTACATGCAGATGGAGCACTCTACACACAAATAAGTCTTTAAAAAAAATTCACACGCTATCAGCTGTCAAAGAGTATTCTTAAAATTCTATTGAAATTCAGCAAGTTGGCTACAAAGCGGAAATCCTGCTCTGTGCTCATGGCAATTAAAGCAATATAGAGCTGGTAAAAGTCCTGCATGTGTATTCACACAGTTGTGAAAGAGATTCTCTCAGCAGCAAAACTGCCGATAAGAATTGTCAAAACGAAACTGGTTCTATGTAGATTCTTGGGACCACGAAAGACACTGAAATCACCATAAAAGAATATAAATAATAGGAGAGCCTACAGAAAGGTGTAAGGAGACATCATACCAAAGTGTTTCACATAGAAACAGAGCACTCTGCTGATTCTGACAAAATAACTTAATCCCCCGTGACTAAGATGGTTCTTGAGTGGAGGAGAGGATAGAATTGTCATGTACAATTTTTTAATCTAAATGACTACACCCATAATTATTTCCCCCAAGACCAGAACCATCTTCATTGTGGATTTGTTATACAAGATTAACATTTGTTCTCTTGCTGTGCTGGGCAATTACTGTCATCTTATATGAAACCGTGTTTGTTTATTTTAGATAGCCCTGTACTCCACAGTATCCGCCCCAGAGTTTAGAAGTTCCCTTAAGGCAAGGACCACGTTCTATTGATTTTTGAATCCCTACCCAGTACTTGCCACATGATGAACAACCCGAGCTTACCGTACACTACAGTCAAACCCCTGCTGGCCTTATATTCTATACAGGAAGTGTAGGGAAACAAACAAGCTAACAAGCCATTGCCCTTGGAAAATAAGCACACATAGTTCCCATGGGTCTCAAAAAGGCATGTGGGTAACATTCAGAGAACATTTCCACTCATGATTAGATCACAGAATACACAGACAGCTTCTACACTGTCAGCAAAGCTTTACTGGTTTCATAGTGGGAGTCACAGCTTTGCTGTCACCTTGTGTGATGATACCTGGCCATTTCTAAGCTTACGTCCATCATGAGGGTTCATACTTCCTACTTGACTGAAGGAATTCTTTTTTTTTCCCCTTTTTGTTATTTTTCTCCCCTAATTAGATCCAAGCTAAATATGCAAAATCTGGCTAGACTCCCTTTGCCCTCCCCTCCCTGTGTGCTGAAACTCTTGTACAGCTTCAACCTAATTTAAATACTGTCTGTTTTAAAATTGAAAGTAGAAAGAATGTATTTAATTGTTTCTAGAACCCTCTAGACACCTGCAGTTTAATAATGGAAGAAGAAACCCTACCAGGGCCACAGAGCTAACCGGGCATTGTAAAGCTATCCCCACCCCCTGTAGGTTGTCATTTCACTGCCTGCTGGCAGGGCAGCTCCAGGGGCTTGCCACTCTACTTATGCTACTTTGGTTTTTGAGGACACAAAAGCCTTCTCTGGGTATCCTCTGGTTCCTAAAATCACACACCTGAAGGAAAAATACAAAACCCATACTCTGATGCCTTTTCCTCTATACAAACTCCCTGACCTAGCAGTTCTGAGTATTTGCTATGCCCTGTAGTGTCTGCCTACTTCCCTGCTGTGGGTACTATCTCCCAACCCTTTTCTAGGTATTCAATACTCACACAGGTGCTCTTAACCGAGGCTTCGTGGATAGACTTCTGGAACCAAATGCAGAATCAACTTTACAGTGACTTTCCAGGTCACAGGTTATATAACTTTCTCCAAATATTCAGCTCAACTTGTAGGGCTTAAGACTCAAGAGTGAGAGTCATGTTTCCTGTGAGGACATGATCACTTTATCCTCTATCTAGGGGTGTGGTCTTAGAAGACACAGAGCAAAAACAACCCCAGAACTTCTAAACAATTAAGAGGACACACGACACTGGAACACAGGGCAAGTGGAAACACAGAATGATGGGAAGATGGAGTCTGATGATCAGATTCATTCAACAACCTTCCAAAATACTGCTCTGAGAATGAGTGTGGCAGGGAGGACTGTGCCACATCTCAGTATTCAGAGGTCAAATGGTCTGTGCTTGCTCTCAGGGTACTCACGGTACAGTGTCAGGCACAGAAAAAAGGCCAGCGTTGTGCAGTCAAAGGGACAATGGGGAAGCACACAGAGAGTGTGGAAGTTGACGAAAAAGAACCAAAGAAGCCATTGGAACAGATTTGATAAAGAGAAGAAAGAATAGATCTCAAGCATGGGACATGGCACAGAAAAAGGCTTCCAGAAGTTCCTATTTGTCCCAGGAGGAGGGTGAGGCCTGTTCAGGAAACTGTGGAGGGCCAGGCAGCTGCACCTCCATGCCAGCACTGAGCTACCACCAATTAGATGTGAGGTAACATGTGTTTACTTTCAAATGTGCAGAAAATGTACAAGTTCAGTCGACGACTAAGTAAAGACAGTATCATAAAGAGAGTGTGTGTGTGTGTGCGTGTATATATATATATATATATATATATATATATATATATATAAACATATATACACATATATATGTATATACACATACATTCATATTCTGACATAAGCTTAAAATGATTATAGAAAAATGGGCTGTGAGTATTACTTGTTAACTGTCTTTCTAAATTTGGAAAGGAAAAATTTAAGCCTAGATGTGTCAGAACAGATTGCTGTATAAGGAAGTTGTACTGTTAGGGGTATTACATCCGTAGCACCACAGAACTGCCACACCATTACTGCAGGTGCATATTTCAGGGCAAGTTTCATGGCCAGGTAAAAAGAGTGTAGAGACGCCCTGAAGGTCTTCTCAAGTCAAGTCAGATGATACCTGGGGTCTACTGAGATAAGGTATGTACCATGAGAACTGGGCAGTGAGCACAATGTAGCAAACCAAGGGGTCCCCAAAGCCACTCTACTTTTGCTGTCTGCCTGAGTTGTTACTGTCCTTATGGTGGGAAATCTCCTTCTTGGTTAAACATAGGTGTTAATGAAATATGGAAGGCTGAGAAGGCAGTGAAGGTTTTAGAGAGGTAATTTTAAACCCAGTGAAAGTGTTGATTTCTAATTCTTCTACACAGTCATCTTTTATGCTTCCCGTATTCTACATGGTCTTCTACTTCTTCTACTGTAAAATGGGTTTGTGAACAGGGATGACTAGTCATTTCTTAGAAGTTGCCACTGGGACACAAACCACTTGTTGAGCGCTGGAATGAAAATACTGGAAAGTACTCTTTGTGGAGTTAAGGATGAGGAAGGAGAGTTAATTGAGGTGAAATGCAGAGGAATTGCAGAGCGATCAAAAGACAACAAAAGACCTCTTAATTAGACAAACATACCTGTCTCCAAGATAATTCTGGTTAAGTCTTGATGGTTCTTAGACTCAACCTTTGTGCTTAATTAAAGGTAGCTTTCTTCAGGCTCTGACATGATCAGTCTTGACCAGAAATACCATATTTTTCAGAAATGGTACCTGACTTCTCAACACTGAATTACTTAACTAATTTTGTATTATTTTTTCAACTTATTATGTGTCATCAGCATGCTGAACTGTAATTATGACACCTCTTTTGTAGAAAAAGAAAACCTGTGTTGTTGGGTCTACTATGACTGGGGGTTGTTCTGTCCAGGGTGTGGTGATGACGTCACACTTACGATGGGGCTACTGAACGCAGCCTGTCTGGAATGAGGCACTTCCCCAGATCCTTCTCCACCTCCAATGGCAGAGGCGCTCCCAGAAAGATGAGTTGAGGGCTTGCTTCCCAAAGGCCCACTGTGAACTGTCCTGCAGCTGTGGACTCTGGGTTTTGCCATGTTGCTCAAGGAACCACTGAGAGTGTCTGTGTATTCTTCCTCTTCACAGACAGCTTCCTGATAGGACTCGAGCCTCTTGGCTGCGAATAAAATTCACACTGGGTTACTCTCTTGGAAGAACTTGCAGGCTGAATATGGAAGGCAGTTCCTGAGCTATTTACACCATCTCCTTCCCTTTCTGTCCTGGCCTCCAAAATCCCCCCACGAGAATCCATAGTCGATAAACTTAGCCCATCCTTTATTGAAGAAAGAAGACATAATGGATTAGGAAGCCCCTTCCTTTTTCAGCTCAGCGTCTAGCACCTTGTCTGCACCTCTGTCCACACTCTTTGCCTGCTACCTTACTGTGATGCAGCACTGTGTGTGGAACTTTTGGGCAGTGGCTACTGGCCTTCCGTGGGTAGACATCAGGGATACTCCCCAACACATTACAGTGTTCTTGACTGCTTATCTCAGCAAAGAATAACCCAGTCCAAAGTGCTGAGATTGATACAATTTTGACTAGTTCAAGACATTTATTGTTAATGAGATGTCATTTTTTTAAACAACTAAAATGCCTCAAAACCCACATAAATGAGCCCAATGTAACTCCTCTGAGTCCTCATTGTGGGAACTAGGATCATGCAGTTGTGTAATTAGCATGACCTCAAGTAACTCAGTTATTGTTGTAAGACAAACTTGCTCAAGTAGAACTTTGAGAAAGGAATGGAACAGACAGAATGACTCAATCTTTACTCATGTCATGGAAAGTTCTAGAAACATATAGGTCAAGAAAATTACAGCCGGGCCGTGGTGGTTCACGCCTTTAATCCCAGCACTTGGGAGGCAGAGGCAGGCGGATCTCTGAGTTCAAGGCCGGCCTGGTCGACAGAACAAATCCCAGGACAGCCAGAGCTACAACAGAGAAACCCTGTCTTGAAAAACCAAAAACAGAAAAGAAAATTACAGTGTGATTCAGAAAATGGAGTCACTGGAGCTAAACAGCCCAACTTCCAGGCCCAGAGAAAACAGTATCAAAGACAGCTGTGAAAAGCCAAGGCTCATGTTATGTCTGTAAACGACACATGCACAAATGGCGATGAACACCTCTAATTCTTCTCACAGAGCAGCTTCCACTTTAGCTCTGTGATAGACTCAGAATGGATCGAGAACTCGTTTTCCGACTCATAGAGGAAACATAGAGGCTGCCACTGTTTCCAGTCTCTAAAGGTAGGTCCTGCGTTAAAAAAAAAATGATCTATCTTATTTATTTTTCTTATTTAACCTCTAATGTCTTCCTTTGCCATTTCCTTCTCAAATATTCTAAAACCTGTTTATGGCCTACTACTTGCATTGGTTTGATATCTGAAAGAAGTAGGTCTGAAACTATGGAAAAATTAGCTTATCATAATTCCTAATGTGCTTTCCATAGGCTCGACATAAGGCCAAATACAGCACACTCAAAAGCTTCCTTCCACATCATCTGTACGTTTTCCTTCAAATAATTCACAATAAACAAAATCTCTCAAACATCCCTCGCATCCCATATTTACTTACCTGTAGACAGCACACTCAGCTAACCCTCCTCCAACCACATCATCCACATATGGCTGACAGCCAACCTTCAGAAGCTCTGAACTAATTCCCCATACATTTTTGCATTCCAAGAAGGTCTAATGTCCTACCTGCAATGTGCCAAGTTACATCAATGCAAAATTCATCACCAGAACTACCTGACTGCCTGAAAGTCAAACCAAATTTGGAACTCGCATTTCCATGTGTGAGGTATATGTACATAGTCGTGCAAGTGTGTGTATATGAATATGCATGTATGTGCGCACATGCACACGAGCATTCATTAGTGGAAGCAAGAGGAAGCAGCTTTAATTTTTGAGACAGTGTATCTCACTAGCCTGGAGCTGATTGATTTGGAGAGCCTATCTGGCCAGTGACCTCCAAGGGTCCAGGGAAGACTATCTTGTCTCTCCAGCAGTGAAGTCACAGACACATGCCATCACCTGCTTTTCTTTATGTGAGTGCTGGGGATTTGAACTCGGGACCTCATACATGCACTTTACTGAATGGATCATCCCCCAGCCTCAAGTATATCAACATTTAATGTTACGATTAACTTGCTATTTTTATAATTACACATCTGTTTCCCACACTAGATCATGAGCTCCTTAAATGGCAGACATTATTCTTATTTTCAAAACAATAATTAAAAATGATGATAATTACAACTTACATATGTAAAAGGACTTTATCTGTGCTGTGCTTTGTGCATCTTTGCACAAATTATCTCAATGAAGCAGATACTATAATGGCCTCTTTTTTTCCCCGAGGCTCAGAGAAACTGTGTACCTTGCTGGAGTACACATACTTTGCAGGTGGCTGAAATGGTATTCAGGCTTACGAAGCCTGACTGCAAATTCTTTATTCTTGGACAGTGCTCCCCGATGCCTCCATGGATCAACAAACTTACAAACTGTGCATCATAAAGGCACTTGCCAGACAATCCTAAATTAAGGGACAGTCTACCAAGTTCCAGAACAGTGCCTGTCAAAACTGATAAGCTCATCCAAAAGAGGGAAGTCTGGAGAAACTGTCAGGTGTACAGAAGCCTAAATGATGGCTGTTACTGGTATTCTAGGTGTCACTGTGGGACAGCAAGAGACATAAGTGAAAATGAAGGGTTCTTTAGAATACGTGTTCAGGTAACGATGATGTATTGATACTGGCTCGTCACTTACCAAAGGCATACAGTCACGCATGGTAACAGGGGAAATGATGTGAGAACACACCGAACCCTCTGCAATGTCTCCGTGACCATTCTGTAACCTATAACTATCCTAATGTGAAAAGTGTATTTCTTAAATGACATTTTTCAATAGTCTCTCTCTTAGAATCAGAGTAGCTTTTTTTTCTTTTTTTCTTTTAAGAGGTGCCTTTTTAATTTTGATATGCATGATCATCATGTGACCAGTTTGCTAAAATGAGATTTTTAATCACAGCTCAGTCATTTCTACTACAGCCCAGGTGCTGCTGGGGCTGCTGCTGGTGCCAGGACGTGGGTCCCTCTTCCAAGTTGGCGGGTTTTAGGACACGTGATAGTATTGTTGAATGTGTTTGAATCATTTGTATGTTTGAAGGGGTTATTTCCACGCAGCAGTGTACTTTACAGAATTAGCTCTTAGGCAGTGCTTTTGCTAGAAAATCCTGAAACATTGGCCACAGAAACCCAGATCATGCTAATAGCTTCCATTTCAACTAAAACATTGTCTTGAACTACATTCTAGGAAGAATTGGCCCTTATCCCAAACCATTTATCTATCTCCCATACTCCCCCCACTGTGTGTGCGTGTGCGTGTGTGCGTGTGTACACCTGCATTGAGGAAGACACAGTGTTAACCAAAGCAGATCTTGAGCATTCCTTTCACTGTATTACTTAGTATTCCTTCAGCAGTCAGTGTTTGTATCACTAAGTAACATTCCGTTCAGCATCTGTTAACTTCTAAAGCAGCAGGTCTCAACCTTCCCAATGCTGCAAACCTTTAATACAGTTCCTTATGTTGTGGTGGCCCCCAACCATAGAATTATTTTCATTGCTACTTCATAACTTTAATTTTGCTACTGTTATGAATTGTAATGCAAATATCAGATATGAAGATCGTCTTAGGTGACCCCTTTGAAAGGGTAACGATTCCCAAAGAGTTGCAACCCACAGGCTGGGAACCATTGTTCTAAAAGAATAAGAATGCAACAAAAAGCCCATTGGGATGAATTAACTGCTCAATGCTTAAACTGTCATTTTCTTGACAGAACTAGGCATGTAAGTAGTTGGGGGGCGGTTTACAGGTAGTTTTTATAGAAATCCCACACTCACCATTTTCTTCATGGCAGTAGTCAAATCCTGCTACACTGCACCTCCGAAAAACCATCTTATTCTCGGTGAGGGTTCCTGTCTTATCAGAAAAGAGGTACTGGATCTGCCCAAGGTCCTCAGTGATGTTCAGAGCTCGGCACTGAATGGTAGAATCCATTTTCTCATTGTAGAAATCGACATCACTTTGAATAAAATAGATCTGGCCAAGCTTCACGATTTCGATGGACACATAGAGAGAAATGGGAATCAAGACCTAATGAAGCACAAGCAATTTAAAAATGTTAAAGCCAACGGTAGAAGGTGACTATATCGGGATAATGAGCAAACATATAAAAATTCTCTGCTAAGCCTGGCGGAGATTACCTGCAACAGGATGATCATGGTCCAGAACACATAGAATCCTGTCAACACAGGCGACACGACCCGTCCATCCGGCTCAGGGATGTTAAAGAAGAGCATGTTTTCATATCTGCTCAGCCATATTCCATGACCTTTAAAAAGGACACATACACCAAAGGGTGCTACAGAGCGAGCATGTAAATACACCCCAAGAAAAATGGAGGAGGGCATTTCCTTTGAACACTAATTGTTTGTTATTTAAAACAAGTTCAAATTCAAAGGGCTACACAGCCTCCTGTCCCTGAATCTCTCTCCCTCTAAATCCTTCCCAGATCCCTTCAGCACTGTGGCCAAGTATAAGTGGATACATTCACCATCCGTGCTTGTCAAGCTACAGGATGAGAGAAGAGAACATGTGGAAAAACTTAACACATAAAAATCTCTTACCAAAACCAAACATAGACATTATTTTGGAAAATTTTAGTATAAGGTATTATTGAAAAGAAATTAACAGGCAATTGAATTTTACCCACCCAGTGCACCAGTTAAACACATTACGACCAGAAGCAGGACACACCAGAGGACATCTGTATTTGCTCTTCTCTCTAATTTACTGCGCTTATACCGTGGCCCACTGTTGTTCAGCATTGCTTTGGTTTCGTGGCCTGCAAAGGAAGCACAGTCTGTCTGAATACCATACAGAGTAAAAGCAGGAAGCAAACAACACAGTGAAGAATCTCTCTGGCTGACAATTTAATGAAACATGGCTGCCTAACATTTTATCAGTTGACTGCTTGTGTGGTTTATTTAGGAAAACCAGGATCAGTAGTCGAGCTCATCAAAACACAATTCACCCTCTTTAAATTCCATTTTGAGTAAATGAAAAACATTAACATGTAGGAAGCACAGGGGGCGCCTGTGATAAAGGTAGGAAGATAACAAACCTGCATAGACCACAATGCCCACAACAGCCTCTGTGTTTCTAATGGTGCATCCTCTAAGCAGTAAATTCTCTTTGCTGAGGCCCACACGTTCTTTGTTGGAATGCTCCCTGTAAGAAAGGCAGCGTATACATACATCTGTTTTTAAATGGCAAAAGTGGGAAGGGAACATAACAACAGTCTTGCTCCTGGAAGGTTCTATACCCTGTGTGGTATGTTTGACAGCTCCTAGAAAAGGTTGGGTCTCTGGCCCATTTGCTATTGTTGTTGTAGTTACCTGCTGTGGGCAAGAGAAAGCTGCAGGAAACCGCAAACTCCCATACTTCTAGCAGCTCTTTGTCATATTCCATTTCTACAGGAACTCAAAGTACTCTAAATCAAGGCCCTGCTTTTCTAGAATACACTAGATTTGGAGACCACAGTAGTTGATGAGGGTGACAGTCTTAATTTAGAAAATATTTTCAATTTGGCCCAAAGCGAAGAGTCCTGCTTGTTGATGACAACTGGTGGCTGCTTAAGCCATCAGACGAAAGGCTGATGGGAAACTGTATAATCAAAGGCGAAGGCTGACACCACCGATCTGATAACGGGGCCCAGGACAGCACAGGCCTCCTGACTTATGGGAAAGGAAGCACAAGTCCCAGATTCCTTATTAGAGAAGTGCATGCTCAAGTCTGTGGCTTCTGGGGTTCTGTGATGCCTCTGGAATCATAAGCAATATTATGTATGTAAGTTTGTATGTATGTATGTGTGTGTGTGTGTGTGTGTGTGTGTGTGTGTCCTGCTAGTTTTAGAAAGAGAGTTCAAGTCATTCAACAGTTTCTGAAAGTGCCTACTGAAGCTGACAAAATAAAAGGCCAGAGAGACAAGGAGGTAGTTGGTCAAACTCAAGTGTGATAAATGTTTCCAGAAAAAGAAAACAGCCTGGTTCACTCAAAGAATGGTAGAGGAGAATACAAAGGGGTGTGTGCGTGTGTCAAGGCTCAACTCAAGAAGGGGTGCTCAGCCTGGAGTGGAGTAAGTAACCCCATGTATTGAGATATGAAAATTAGAAATTCATCCACTACATGTAACGTGCAGAACTTACTTTGGTCCTGTTCTGAGTAAGACAACTGTCAGAAGAAAAATAATTTTTTCCTATCAGCTGGAAAAAAATTGAACAAATTCCTGATAGTAGAGGAGACTCAGAAATGGTTTTGATTCTTCCGGAGTGTGATAATGGCTCTATGTTTTGCTTCATTTGAATGTCCTTACCTGCTCTGAGTATATGCTGATGCATTCACAGTGAAATGATGGTCACCAGGCAGAGAAGAAAGTAGGCCAGTCGGCCCAGAGCCAGCACCACTGTGAAATGGCCCAGGCTTGGATGGGACCTGTGCGTCACCACATTTTTCTTTCCAGTTTCACACATTTTGAAATTTGTGTAATAACCAGTTTCAAAATTATCAATTACTTGACTCAACTATGACAGCAATAAAAGTACAGGGCAAAATCACTGAAATATTTACAAAAAAGCAAAAGTTACCTTTCATACATTTCAAAAGCGTCATCTTAATTCTATCACTAAGTTTTAATAGTTTTCTAATCATTAATTATTAATCTGTAATCTGCTTTTATTTCTTACGTTAGTAAACACTGCCAATCAACCTATTATCCTAACTCTCTGGAACAGCAAGGAAAATAAAGTAAAAAGCTCTACAAAAGTTTCTACTGTGAAGGAAGAGGAAAACAGGCTGGCCATTTTACTCCTAGTTTTACAGACTTTGTTCTACCAGGGACCTAAACTTCTGTGCAAAGAGACATTAATTCAAGAGGCATCCTTGAACTTAACCTAACTCAGGTTCCTGGGCTTCATTCATTTTATTTTGGAGGCTGGGTTGAGAGTAGGAGCTTATGCTTTAGCTCAGCGGTTCTCAACCTGTGAGTCACGACTCCTTTGGGGATCAAACAACGCATTCACAAGGGGTGGCCTAAGATCATCTGCATATCAGATATTTACATTACGATTCATAACAGTAGCAAAATTACAGTTATGAAGTAGCAACAAAAATAATTTTATGGTTGGGGCCGCCACAACATGAGGAACTGTACGAAAGGGTCACAGGATTAGGAAGATTGGAGAACCACTGCTTTAGCCCAAGCTGGCCACAAACTCACTATCAAAACTAGGTTGGCTTTGAAACTGTAACAGTCCTCCTGTCTCAGCCTCCAAGGCTTCAGTTTTATAGATGAGGAAATGCAGTCTCAGAATTCACATTTAAAAGTGGCACATGTAGGTGTGCATCAGCCGAGTCTCACTGACATAACATTGCTGCAGAATCTTTACAGGAAGAGATTTAAAACCTAAGAACATCATCTCTGAAGTTCTTTAGGTGGGATCAGTTTTTCTTCCTTAGGATCCACACTTCCCATCATTAGTTCATGTGGGACGTTAGCTTTCCCTTGAATGTCCTGATATGCTTTAGATAACCAGGTAATGGGATCAGGATAATTTGGGTCTTTAAAAACAGGATACTGGTTGGAAAAAAAATTCTCTTCCTGTCTAAAAATTACATTTAAACTTTTTCTTGTAAAAATGAAGATTAATGAGAGTGAATTGGCTCAGGGTCATAAAACATCTAAGTGCCAGAAGCCAAGTTGGCGATTAAGAAAGACCCCAAATTATAGGTGTCTTTGCAAAGGTTGGAGGATGCACTATATGTGTTGAGAATGAATACTGATACGGCTTCCCACACTTTTAAGACAAGCTTCCACATTGGTGACTAACTCCTTCCAACCAGAATTGCAAGCCTGCCACTCTAATCCCCATGAAGGGAACAGACCATCCTAGCACATCATTTATGTCTGCACTAATACTTCCTTCCAAACTTTAACATGTACTAAGTTTAATATGGAGCTCATGAAGATGGGCAGGGTGATGCATATCCGTCATCTCAAGAAGCTGAGACAGAAGAACAATGAATTCGAGGAAAGCCTGGCCTACAGAGCAAAATTCAAGGCCAATCTATATTATACAGTCCCGTAAGATATCCTTACACCACTGGAAGAGATTCTAAGACTACCTTTAGAGAGTTTTATTGTTTAGAGTATTTTTTAACATCCTGAGATGAACATTTATTAAATTATTTAACTATACCAATTATAGATGTCCAGACTTGCAGCTTCTAATGATTTACATTGGATATGAACACACAAAAACATTATGGAACTAAGCACAATTTCATTCATGCCCACAAAGGCATGGCACACATCACTCACAGGAAGCCTCGGAATCTGCTGAGGTCATTGTTTGGACTTTCACATTCTATCCTGCTGGAAAACTTCTCAGGATCAACTTCAGAGTCCTAGAAATATTTTTCCAGAAATCACAAAAGAAAAAGAACTCAAGATTAAACCTTGATATTTAAACACTGCATCATCTTGGTCATTTCTTAATACAGATAGTAATTAAAGCAATTTTTTTTTTGCTTCAGAGTGTATGTTATAAATCTCCTAGGATGAAGGAAATATAGACATAATTATGGGATCCATAACTGGAGTCAGACTGACCTTACAATGCTGACATGGCGTTCACAGGAACAGAAGGAGCCTTTTCAGATTTATCATGTGGTGCAACTTATGTGCTGCAATGCACGCAGGGCTCTGCATCGGAGCTTCCCCGCGTGCGGCAAGCATGACTTTCAATAAGGCATGGGAAACACTTTTGTGGTTGTTGCCTATAACCTGAAGGTGGTTTACTAGATTCAGAGCGTGTGGTGCACATAAGCGTTCGCTCTCAGCCCAAGGTCATGAATATAAGAACCAAATAGGCAGGACATCAGTGTCTCACAGAATTCTCTCCTGAAGCAAACGGGTACTTTTATAATCCTGCTATGATATCAGTGGCGATGTAGGCAAAATTCCTCTTAAAACACTGTAAAATTTGTCTTAAGAACAAGTCACCAGCTCAGGCATGGTGGCTCATGCCTGTTAATTCCAGCACTTAGGAGGCGAAAGCAGGAGGTTGCTATGAGTTTAGAGATATCAGGGCCTATTACTTAGTGAATTTCAGGCTGGTCTGGGCTACAAGACTATCTTCTCAGAGAAGGGTGAGGAGAAAGAGAAAGAGTTTGGCTAGAGTTGTTTCAGTAATATTTTTATATCGCTATAGCAATATGGAAAACATGAATTATATGATAATGTGATTTGATTTGTTAATAATACCTATTGAATTCTTTTGATGTACTAGAATCCACATTATGTAGTTTAACTATATTGACTAATCTCTTTTTCAGAATCCAATGAGGCTGGTGCTACAATCTGGCCTAAGAACAGCCAAGGAGACACAGAAGATCAAATAATTTGCCCAAGTTCTCAGAACAAACTGCAAAGTACAAAGGGAGTGACTGTGTTCGTGTGGAACTGAGCCCCAAGTGTGCCTGCTGCCAACTAACAGCAGCCTAACGCACATTTAGTGCTGCAACAGAACTCTAAGTTGTGCAAGATGCTGCCAAAAATCACAGGAATAGGGGTGCTTATAAAAGTGAGGGAGACGTTGAGCTGAAGTTCTATGCACGAAGACCCACAGATGGGTCCAATGTGTGATGAAATGCTAAGGTACTAGGAGACTAATGCAGTCTTATCTATGCATATAAGACAAAGAAATTCTAGCTTATTAGTACTTCAGGATTTTTTTAAGACCATCAAATTTTAAAATCCTTTATTTCAAGAGCTTCCAGTCATAGAAAAGGGAAACTGATATTTAGCTATAAGCACGATTTTTCACATGAATCAAACAACAATGTTAAGAAAGAGACATCATTTCCATGTTAATATGAGGACACTCAGTCATAATGTATTGGAATTACTTCAAAAGATCATTACTTTGTGGATAAAAGACACAAAGTAATCAGTGGCAAAGCAAAGATTTATTTATTCAAATTTATGACAGACTAATTTCCCTTATCACAGCAAGATGAACGTCCTAGAAGTTTGTGTCATGAGAAACGATGAAAGTTGCTTAAAAGCTTTGGAAGATAATTAGACATTTTACGAACAATGATGAAAACACAAATATAAAACCCTAAGAGTAAGAAAATGGAATTAACAGGTGATTATTTCTATTACCAATGAACTCTGCTGGGTTCTTCTAATGCAGCACCAAGCAATTTGACTGCAGACCAAAGTGTGTAAGCTCCAAAGTCCTCTCCATCCTATTATCTAAAAAGCATAATACACTTCCGCTGATATCTGAAAATGGATTAAGCCTTCTGCTATGTGGTCAGAAGTAAAAATTAAATTAAAAATCTCTTTATGTAGCCTAAGAAAACGAGTCCAGACCTTTCCTGAGGAAGAAAGAATGTCCATTAACTCTCCAGCTGAGTAGATGCTACTTACCTGCTCTGCATAGCCACGCACCACCTGCCTCTGCTTTAAATTGCTCTCTCCATCAAGGCTAGATGTCTCAATGTGACAGATGCCATCCGGATCTGTGGAAGAGAGCAAGACCATGTCTGCAGGGATGATCTCGTTACAGGAGAGGCGAATGAAGTCCCCCACAGTGACGTTTTTCCAGCGGCAGTCAATATACTTTTTTTCTTTCCTAAAATTGAACAGGAAAAAAAGGGAGGGGGGGGTAGTAAAAACAGGAAGAGGAAACAATCATTTCTTAAAATCTTCGTGTGTGATTTATGAATTTTTGTGTATTGAATGCTAAAGGAGACATTACAGAATTAGTAAAACCAGAATTTCACAAAAGCCTAATTATTAAGTCTCCAAAACCATATTCTTTCAGTTCTTTATCCCCCATTGTGGGATTCTGAACCCGTATGCTATTTGGATACGAATCTAGGACAGAATTACAATTAATACTACACGAATATATTCATACGTAGAACAATTCTTGCATGTGGCTCTGTGACCAAGTATCAAGGACCTGAAGATGCCACAAAACGCGTTGTCTGATCTCAGAGAGCCCTCTGACACACACATACGCTGGATAGTTAAGGAGCATTTAGTTGTGTGTTACCCACTCGCAACGTAAGAACAAAACAAAGCAACAGCAACAAAACGCTGCTCTGCGACATTATTACCTTTAATTCTCACTCAACAGAAATAAAAGCAGCCTTTCATGTCTACAGGCTTTGTATCTGAGGATTCCAGCAACTGCAAGTGGAAAATATTTGAAAAGAAAAACACGTACTAAACATGTACAGACTTCTTCCTGCTATCGTTTCCTAAAGAAACGCACGTAACAACTGTTGACACCGCTTTTACATTGCGTTCAGTCTTGTAGGTAGTCTACAGGTAAAGCGTACAGGAAAGCATGCATAAAACAAAAGCTCATGCTGTAACACGTCCTATGAGGACCTCGGGCTTCTCTGCAAGCCTCCTGTGACCTCACCCTCTTCTCAGACTCTGACAGATATGTTACTGTTGATCCTGCAGCTATGATTCCCGAAAAGAACTGTAAACTTTATCCCTTTTAAAAATACTGCTTCCTACTCTATACTTCTTTCGATTTTTTATTATGTTTTATTTTTTTGATTAGTGTTTGGATGCATGCACACTGGGCATGGTGGAACACACTTGCAACCCCAATACCCAAGAGGTTAAGGTCTGAAAAACAAGTAAATAAATATATCGCAAAGCTATTTATTTTCTACTATCTTTATGGAGGTAGAATTTGCATTCATTTCCAAGAATCCTGGGCGCTACTTATAATCTAATGTAAGTTGTATGACGTATTAGAAGTCACTAGTTCGTTAGATTAAATGGAAATGCTTTCCCAGACTATTTGAATAGCTTGCGTCATACAAACCACCTCAGCTACGTAAAGAAATGCTTAGTCTGAAGGGCTAAATGAATATAAATAATACATAGCTTGACAAGTACCTAATGCACAATGTCAAATCTAATGAGAAGAAATCTTTGATTGCCTTAAGAGTTTGTTAGTCTAACAGAGAAAGGCAAATCACTTATTTTGGTTTTTCCAAAATTCTCCCTAGTGTTTATGCATTCTAGTGAAATTTTTCATAAAGGAAAGTAACAGAAGATTTAAAAAAAATAAGTAGAGGTTATATTTTGAAAGCTTAGTCCTATATGCTACACATACCTAAGAAAGGGGAAATTATTATACAGAAAATAGAATCACTAAAGTTCACACAAAAGGCGTGCCCCTACTTCTGAATGCTCGTTTCTACTTAGTGGTAGGAAGAGACTAGAGACCAATAGAAAGTCACTGAAGAAATTCAGAGGAGTGAGAAGGCTCAGAATTGAGGCAGTAGCAGGAGAGATCAATAAAGATTAAATGACATATTTAGGTACCAGAGAAAGCTATTTCCTGACTTGTGGCACATAAGCAACTTCAAGGATGACAGAATGGTTCCTAATTTGCATGATGGGGTGACAGGCAATACCTTTCACCGTGTCCCAGATTTTGGAAGCCACTAGTTACATCTGAGGTATGACCGCAGATTCATTTTAAGAAGTTTTCACGTGACACGAATTAGACAGCTGAGGTGTGCAGCAAGAGCTGTGAGCAAAGACACAAGTGCGGAAGCCCTTGGCACACAAACAAGGGTACAAGAGTTCTCAGAGGGAAAGACTTGAAGAGAGGAAAGTGAACGGACATCCAAAAGGAAGTGATGCCACTAAAAAACACAAAGAAGAACATTTCAAAGTTGGAGTAATACCAGTCCAAATCCACAAAGGGACTCTTTTTAATAAGGACCAACACACCTATGGCATTTGCTCTTCAACAGGTCTGATGACCTTCGGGAATCCTGAGAGGGAGAATGGAGGAGTAGCTTAATATCACCAACATGGTGGTATTTCAAGGTCTCAAGATATACTTGTCCACTGAGGACAAGTTGTAGATCCACTATTTGTTTAGATCTCCTTCCTACTGTGTGGGTAAATGGTCCTCCCAAAGCCTGGGGATTGAGGAACTGCTCCCCAGTTCATGGTACTATTGGGAGGTGGCTTAACATTTAAGAGCTGGGTCCTTGTGGGAGGAAGGTATTTCATTTGAGGGTGTGTGTTTGAAGGGACTATTACAGTGGTTCTCCACCTTCCTTCCTAACGCTGCAACCCTTTAGTACAGTTCCTCGTGTTGTGGTGATCCCCAACCATAAAAGTGTTTTCTTCACTATTTCATAACTGTAATTTTGCTACTGTTATGAATTGTAATGTAAATATCTGATGCGCAGATGGTCTTAGGCGACCCCTGTGAAAGGGTCATTAGATCGCCAAAGGGGTTGCCACCCACAGGTTGAGAACCTTTGCACTAGTTGGGACTCTGACCCTTTGTCTCCTTTTCTGTTGTAAGGTGAGCAGTTTTATCTGTCATGTGAACCTGACACGATAAGCTACATCATTACAGGCCCAAAAGCAATGAGCAGAGCTGACCATGGACAGAAACTTCCCAAGTTATAGCAACACAAACCTGACCAGCTCTGTCTTTCCATGACAATCACATAGAAGACATCCAATAGTCTTATGACGTCTCTAGCATCGTGAAAACTTCATGAATAGCTCCTATCTTAAAGGTAATCTAAAGAAAGTCATGTTTTCTATATAAGTTTATTCTAACTTAATTGGGGCTGTGAAAGGCTTAAATGCTCAATTTCTACAGTAGTGTTTGTTATTTTTATGTGATGTGCATAGAAATTAAGTACTTTGTGGCAGGCCAGATATTATGAATATGAACCAATTTTTCTGCATGAAAATGTCAGCTCTCTTTTTCCAAAAGTTTGTTCCACTTCAAAGCCCCATGCTCTCATTCTAAATTTTCTGAGAAATATTTTTTCTTCCATAACCTTTTATTCTTTTAAGGCTTGTTTTATTTTAATGACTGGTCCACATGAGGCCACAGCCAGGCCACTATGTACAGACATCAGGGAAGCTTTATTTCTTGGTCTCTTCTTTCTTGGACAGAGTCTTGATGATCTAGTTCTTAGCTTGGAGGCCCTTCTCCCAGTGCTGCCGGTGAGCCTCAGCCTGGTGAGCCAGGAGCTTCTTGCCGGTCTTGTCTGCCTTCAGTTGGTAGGTGCTCTACAGCAGAATCTGCTTCGTTTTGAATACATTCTCTTTGGCCTTCAGCAGGCATGGGATCCACAGCCTTCTCATCCTGGTCACCTTCTCGGGCATCGAGCATCCGCAGCATCCTTCTGTTTCCCCATGTCCATACATGCCTGCCCTTCCATGAAGCCAGGGTGTTTTTCCCTCACTGAGCCCAGGAATGAACAGTCACAGGCTTCAGGATGATCAACCCACCTTTGATCAGCTTCCAGGTCTGCTGACAAGAGTAGGCATTGGCGATTTCACTGGGGGCCAACCATAACTTTTGCTACCACAGGGGAGGACACTAGAGAAAAGCTTCTGAAGCCTGAGCATACTCATGGCTGCGACCTCAGCAGCAAAAGGCCCGAATCTTTGTCATATCCCATGGGCATTTAAGTTAGCATATGTAAATCAACATGGTATGGCTTCATAGCCTGTTTCTGTTTCTTTTTATCTTTATTGTTTCAAGGACAATTTGGGGGAGAAAACATAATAAACATTATTTCTTCCATAGCTCTAAGCAAAAATAAATTGGAATATAGACAAAAAAGATATCAGATTACCGAGGTCTCTTATGCAATGAAGTCATGAAGTGATAAAATGGATATTAATTGAGTAGAATAGTGCATTTCATCACTAAAGGTATATGCACAGCTTCTAAAAGGACCCCGGAGCAAAGTCTCTACAGGGTCTCCCATCAGGCAGTTTTAGTATCTGGGAAACAGAGGAGTGCTGTTGCAAAGTCTCGCATGGTAATGAAATGACTGGCCCACGTGCAAGAAACCCTCTCCTGACTGCCTGAAATGGACATCATATTGCTGGTGACTAACCTTCACTTAGCTCCTAAAATACGTTGTTTGCTGTTTTATCCTTATATTCATGATTAAATAAATTGGACATTTAACTAGCTTGTATTAATCTGCCCAAGGCTGCAGAGCTAGGAAGTGGGGAAAATCAAGATTATAACTTTTTAGAAAGACACAGAAATCAAAGACACATTATTGACTGTAAACTGGTGGTAAAAGTCAACAAGTATTTACACTTACAAGAATGTGTATGCAAAATGCACACACACACACATATATATTACACTCATATGCACATATATAGTGCCCTACCCTTTTGCTAAATTTGTTGTTTCCAGGGTAATCTCAAAAGGGTCAAAATCTGGATTTTGTCACTAGGTAATAATTGTGATATTTGGTTTCTTCCAGCTAGTGTCTAAAGCATACTATCTCTCTATCCTTGACATTTCCTAAGTACTCAAGGGTTACGGAAAGGCGTGTGGAAATGGTGCACATGATGCTCTGTGACATCTATCAATTTTGGAGGACTGTTCTTTCATAAATAGCATAATAATTAGAACTAATTTTTTTCACTATTCAAGTAATCTCATATCATCTTAGAATGGCAAAAAAATAAATTCTTTTCCTTGTTTTCTCAACAGATCTTTAAACAAATGTTGTCTAAGCTACTGGAGAAGTCAGGTTTTGGTTTGAATGCCACATCTCCAAACAAGCTTCCCCTAAACTTTCTGATTCTCATAAGGCTGAAGACAAGTTGCCCAGAGCTATGCTGTTTACTAAGGATTAACTTACATCTAAAAAGAAACACTCGGGAGCTGCATATTATGACCTCAGAGTCCAAAGCTCACCTCACCTAGGTTCACTCTTAGAGACAGGACTTCTTTCCACATACTGCGGATGAAAGGATGCAACAAAGCCAGTAGGCTCCTGAACAGGCGCCCTCCTGTGGATGCCTCCGGCACTGCTGCAATAAGATGCCTCAGGTTCGATGCACAGAAAGCATACTACTCTGTTTCCACAATCCTTTTCTCCACAGGTAACTCTTAACTTCTCATATTCCATCCAACTTTCTGTATTTATCCATCTTGCTCCTCCTCCTCTTGATCTTCATCCTGGGTCTTAAACCTAGGCTGACAACTGTCGTGCCCCAGTCTCCCAGTTGCTGAGCACAGGGGTCCATCACTGCACCCAGCTCTCAAGGCAGTTCAAATTCTTTCAGTTCCCCTATGAGTCAGAAGTTTCTTTAGTCAAGTCTTTGATTGACCGAGGCTTTGGTTTCCTCTCCAAGACTTGAATTAAATTTGCTGAAGAATTTTAAGAAGTGTTCATTAAAAACAGTAACAACTGGGGATTTATGTTAGTGGTAGAATTCTTGACTAATATGTATAAAATTATAAAGTCCGAGGTTCAATCCCTGGTACCAGGACAAAAAACAAAAAAAAAACAAAACAAAACAAACAACAAACAAAAACAACAGCAGCACAAAAGTGATCCTGACCATTCCTAATGGTAGAAAGACTAATATGCTTATAAATGATACAGTATATCGCTTAGGGATGCGCCCATTATACTTACCTACTGTAAACTTTGGTTATTAAATTGTTGATCTGCTTGTCTATTTTGTATTTCCGGTAGTCTTCCAAGCCATCTTTAATTGCGATAATTGTGAGGACCACCACCAGAGGCAGCATGGTGATTTCCTTTTGGAAGGCTTCTACCAAAGGCACCCAGTTCAGGACCACCAGGAACAGGAAATACAAATTGGCAGCCCTGCAAGCCAAGCACACACAAGGACGTTTTCACAGAATACTCCAAGAGCTGAAGTAAGAGAGGCAAGATACCGTTTTTTGTGCTTTTGCATAAGTTGCTGTTAGCTGATTTTGCAGGTCACAGAAGAGGGAATTAGCAAAATCTAATAAATATGAATAAAGTATTTATATCTATGTAGGACATTTGGCTTGGATCATATTTAGATAAATATGAAATTTTTTCCATTAAATATGTAATAGTTAACATTTGAATGAGTAGCCTTCAATTACATAACACATAGTGGGGGGGGGGGGCGGAAGGAGATACTGTTTTCTCTTTCAAAGTTAAGAGAAAAACACAGACATTCTGAGCCAACATATTAGATTCAAACAAGGCTCGAAATGAGCAGGGAAGCCTGGGATTTTCTCTCCTCGTGACTTTCTATTTCTTTTCACACTATTCAGAACCACAGTGCTCAGGAAATTCTTCCATCCCCAAAACTTTGCTATTTTATACACTGAAATTTAAAAAAAGAACAGACAAGAAACCTTAGTCCTGCCTAGTTATCAGGAACTTTCTACTCCCCTTCGACTGTGGAAACTCCTTAAAAGAATAATATACCTAAACCCCAAATTCATCTGGTTCTGAATTTTTCTTTCTTCACTGTTTCTGTTAGATCCGTGGCTTCCGTTCTTGCTATATGGATCACATCCAAGTCCACAGTTCAAGAGAACACTGTAAGTTCTGGAGTTAATTTACTCATGGAATGTACTAGATTATGCAGTCTGTAGAGGGCAGAAACGCCTGTAGCCCTTAAGCTCCTGTCCGCATACTCACACCTGCACACAACCACACAGAATCTATGAAGTACAAATCATGAGAAACTCTGGGCTCACACAAGCAGCTCAGGCATCTCCAAAACCAGGAACTGAACAGCCCAGCTGCCTTTTGGTCCTGGCTTTCCTTTTCCTGATGAGTTTTCTAGTCATCACGTTCGACGTGTTCGTCCGACATTCTTCTCTTCCACTGATTTTCTCAAAGCTAGCTTATATCATCTGTAATTGGCTATCCTCCTCTTTGTTCCTACGCTGTCATCAGCTGAGTCTCCCTGACTAATCACCAGGATATATGCAGCAGCTTCCTAAATGTTCACACTCCGTGAACACTTGCTTCAGTCTGCTCCTAAGTCCTTCCTTTCGCTCACTGCACTGCTAGACACAAGCGTGTTTTTCTCCTTCTCATAACCATGTGCTATATTGAGTCTCAATTCTCCATTCTGATAGCAACACTCCTCTGGTGGGTTAGACCATCCATCCAGCACTGTTTCCTATTGCTCCCCAACACAGACACTAGGGATTATCAGGGAGGAAACCTCCAGGCTACCAGCGAGTCTTTGATGCTTTGTGTTTTCACTAACACTCCTCCCTCCACATGAAATATGCTTTGCTCATTCCTGGGCAGAGGCTACCCCACTCTCCGTAATTAAATTGAGTGTCACATCTCCTTCTATTGCACCAGCTAGTGGTCTGATTTCTCTTGGAGGCTTCCACTCTGCTGGAAAGCACTTTATAAATAACCATAGACCCACTGTGCCCTGTCACTGTTTGTACACACATCTGGATAACCTACAGAGTCCATGAAGGAAGTAGCAAGTTATGCTTGCATTTTCCTTACTATCCAAGATCTCAAGTAACCGTCAATAAATGCCTCTTAAACTGAATTCCGTCAGTGCGTCACTTAATAACATCTTAGTACATTGGCTTAACAGTCTCTTTCTTTTTCCTATTACCAAGAGGGAAAGATCTGCAATTAAAACGGAACATGGTTTAATAGAAAGGACATTGAAGCAAGAGGGAGAAAGCCCAAGGCTATGGCAGCCGCTCTGCTGCTTGTCCCTCGTGTGGCATTGGCTGAACCACGGAGAGGTTTCCTATTTGATGATAACGCAGGATAACAGCATCTCCTCTGACAAACAGAAGACATCCTTCCAAACTATAAAGGACTATGTGAACCTAAGGTACCCGCACTCCAGCCTGCACTGGAATCTAAATTGCCATGGATGATCACATGCTTATGGAGCACACAGAACTATGAAAATGAGAGGTTAGAGTACTGAATAGAAGAATGAGGAATATTCTGAGATTTTACTTTCTCTAAAAATGCCACAGTACCTGTGAAACTGCTCAAATAAGTTTCTTGGCACAAAATTCAGAAGTGTGTACTTGGTGGTCCGTATTCGGTTATTCACGTAGGTTCCAGAAAACCTTTCATACTCTTCCTTGAAGCACTGGAGATGAGGAATAACAACGCGGTGCTTTCCTGTTGGCTTGGGGGTCTGAGGAGCTTTGCCCCCACAGGTAAGCAGTGAGGAATAGCTGTACCGCCTCTCATCTTCATCCTGGGCTCTCCCATTTATCAGCTGATGCCAGTGGTGCCTGGCCCACTGAAGAAGCTCAGTCATGTCCAAGACACAGGGAGACCCAGGTGGTGCAGGCGATCTAGCAAACAGAAACACACTTCTGTAAGGCTCTGCAAACTTGTAAAAGAGAGGACAGTTTCCTTCTTTTTTTATCCCAGCAAATATGTGACCTGGTGTTTCAACATGTAATTGAGGATGTACAACTCATCATTGCTACTCCTTTTAAACTAAATTCTTGGTAAAGCATGCACTTTCCTCCTCACGGATCAGTCATCCCATTACCTAAGCAACAAAACACAATATCTACAAAGTCCTTCCTTAGCCTGAAGTAACCAGCTTGGCCTTAATGGATGCAAGTCTCTGTGCTTCTCTGGTCATCGGCCTTCCCTTTTTGAAACTGGATTATGAACACATGTCAGGAAGTTGTCAGGAAGCTTAACCAAGTATCATGCAAATAGTCCAGCCAAGGCCTGGTAGACAGTAAGAAGTCTGCTGGATCACCAGCATGGCTACAAGTCCTTCTCACCCCTGTTCATCACAAGGTGACTCTGAACATCCTTCTCTACCATGGCCACATGCCTCACACTGGCTAAAGAACCCCTGGGATACAAGACACAAGCAGAAGTTTGAAAAGTGTTCTTTATGGGTTGCTCATTCTCACCGCTCCTTAGAACCCTTTCGCCACCACCATGAGCATCTACGTGCTCGTGCTACCCAGCAGGATAAGCACGTGAGACACACGTGTGGCAATGCTACTGCACGTGTGTGGTTGAGGCCACTGGCTGCCAGCTGACCACCCACACATTAGTGCCCTCAGACGATAGCCTAGAAGAGAAGAACAGGAGTGTCCCCAAATGAACTGAGCCAGAAACAGCCACCTACCAAATGGAGTCAATCACTGCCACATACTAAGCTCTAAATCATGCGTAATCTCATCCTCATTGTCATTATTTTTAAGTGCTCCTTATTTGGCCAGAAATTTACTGTTGAAGAGAAAAAGCCCTACATTATTAATTTATTAAGTTTACTATATTTCAAATAAATTGCATAACACTCTTATGATTTCATCAATTGGGGCTGAAGAGATGGCTCAGCAGTTAAGAGCATTCGCTGACCTTTTAGAGGGACAGAGTCCAGTTTCTAGCACCAATGTCAGGTGGGTCACAACCTCCTGTAACTCCGGTTCCTGAGGACCTGATGCCATCCTTTGGCCTCTGTGGGTACCCTCATACATGTATGCATTCATACACACGCACATAAAAATAAAACAAACCTACAGCACAGGTACATACAGCTGATTCATTTTCTGAACTAAGAGTTCATTGTTATTGTACCTCATTAATCTGTGTATTTAGAGAGGGTCTGGCACTTGCAAATGCCCTCCCAAAATTCACATAGGAGGAATGAGCATGTCATTGAGTATGCTATGAAAAGCCTAGGAGCCTTGATTCCCACCTTGGTTTGTGAACGTCATCAATTACATATTGACAGCTGGTGTTGACCACCTAAGTTTCTGGGTCCTAGTCATCTGACTTGACAAAGTTCCCAAATGAACTCTGATCTGGGAGTCTACAGATTTTATATGGAGAAAAACTGGGATTTGTGTTGATACTGCACTAGGCTAGGAAGACAGACACAATAAAGACCTAGACCTCTCTCTCCAAAAGCTTAGGGTCTAAGGTGACCTGATAGGCATGTACCTGTCCAAATGTAATCCTGCTGTAAAATCATACTTAAGGCACCACTGTCATTTAGGAAGATTATTTAAGGTGGTTTTCTTTCTAAGCTTCACTCTAAGTTTATCACATGAGTACTAATTCATTTTTCTAAAGTATCATTCTAATCAGAAATTAATCTTTTACCCATAAGGACATTGAAATTAGACTCAACTTCTATGAGTCTAAATCTAAAACCCTAAGTCAATATCCACCAACACTGGCAGATCTGTTCTGACTCCCCTCATCCTAATAATCAATATCTGAACAATCCGTTCTTGACAACGTGTTTCCTCACTACGCATTGGGCCTTAAACAATCCAAGGGAGTAAAGCTATTTGATACCTTTTTCTCACATTTACAGCAAATACACCGAATCACAAATAAATGTCTTAAAACCCATTTAACTGCTTTAAAAATTCCCCCGAAACAAAGCAATGAGACGGACCAGTAAATACATGCACACATTCATTCATTTATTTAGCAGTCCTGGGGATTGAACCTGAGGCTGTGAACATTCTGTACACAGCCTAGTCAAGCCTCCTGTTTCAGCACTATCACCCTGTCTGTTTCTGTAGATTTCATTTTGAGACTAGATTTAGCTAAGTTGCCCACACTGGATTTAAATTCATCTGTAGCTCAGGCAGGCCTTGCCTTTGCCATCCTCTTGCCTCAGCCCCCTCGCATAGTTGAGAAGCTAAGCCTGCACCTTATGGCTAAGCTCAGAAAGCCACTTCTAATGGGGGGAAAATGCAGCCTCCAAGGGCATGTCTTTGTCTCCAAGTATCAGATACTGCTGTAATAAATGCCCCGTTGGAAAAGCACTCTTTATCAGTTTGTACATACGATAGGAGGAATGTTTTTGCTATATCCGGATCTGTCCTTGGGATCCTGTACTCCAAGCTACGTATTCACGGAGACGTAAGCCAATGAAAATCAACAAGCTAAAATAATGCTATCTTTTCAATACAGCCTTTAAATGTCTACACCTGAAACGTGTTAGACAAGCCTGACTTTTACCTTATAGAAAAACAGCTTACTTTTTTAAAAGCTGTAACATGAAGTGTACCCTGAGTAACCAAGGTAGTTCATAGCGAAGCCAGAACTCTTCCCTAGAATAAGGAAATAAAACAATGCTTCACAAATTAATCAACACTACAGAACAAAATATAACACTAATTGCTTTTGTGTGTTTTTACAACACAAGCATTAGCGGCCATCCTGACAAATCTCACACTAATCTTTAGAAAGCTGCAGTTGGTGTGATTTGCTGTCATTGCTGTAAACTTCTGGTGGGAAGTTTCCCTTTGCCATTAAATTCTTATTAAGACAAAAACACTGCATGTCAGTCTGGTGTCCACATCTTCTTATAACAATCTAAATACATGTCACTTGTCTCTTTAAATCTCAGAGCAGTTTCCTGATAATGTAAACATAAGATTAAAGAAACATGGAACAGATACGGGAGGTGTTAACTTCTGGTAATTCATGCTGTGTCTGACTAACAGCCTCACCCTAAGGAAAACACTCGGTGGGTTCACATAGTCAGGTTTGCACGGCAGAGAGCCAGGCAAGAGCTGCTCTCTTCCTCCAATCCTCCCATTTCAGAGAAATAACAGCATAATGGCTAGAAAACATTTCACTGCCAACGTATCCGTGTCTGGTTTTCTCTATGCCTTCCCAACGTCCTGGAGCTTACATTCGAGCCTCTGCAACCACTCACATACTGCCTCGACCCTTCGTCCTTCGCTTTCTCAATGGGTTTTGGTGGATACGGAGTCGGGGCTGACTCACTGTTCCGCACCACCTCGCTCATTCCACTCTCCGCAGCCCAGCGACTCAGAATAACTCCACCTCATCGGCGCTGCTGCCCGTTCCTCAAAACTGATAGCTGGGAGCTGGATCTGGTGGCACAGGCCTGGAACCTCAGCTACCAAGAAGGCGAAGGCAGGGGGATTACAAATCCAAGGTCAGCCTGAACAACTCAGCAAGCTCTTGTCTTAAAATAAAAACCACACAGTGGATTGGGGAGGCCAGCAAGATGGCTCAGGGGGTATGGGTACGCGCTGCTCAGCATGATGACCGAAACCACATTGTGTATGAGAGAGAACCGGCTTCCAGAAGTTGTCTGACCTTCACAGGTGCACCTTGGCATGCATGTACACACACACACACACACACACACACACACACACACACACACTAAATAAACGCTAAAAGAAATGGTTGAGGCTGTAGCTTTGTATGGAGCACTTGCTTAGCATACAGGAGGCTCTACCCATCCATTATTACTTTCTGTTTTGTTTTATTTAAACAATACACTTTCATTATATAGTTTACAAATAGAGTTTATTCTCTTTTAATTTAGCTATTTTACCCACTTATCTGCGTTAGGTGTGAGTTATATGCCCATGATTGAGGTCCCTATGGAGGTCAGAAGCATTGGATTTCCCTGAAGCTAGACTTAAAGATGACTGAAAGCTATCCACTATAGATGCCGGAAATTGAAACTGAGTCTTTAGGAAGCGCAATACGCACTGCTCATCACCATGCAATATCTGGCCACCAATCTGCTTTATTCTTCATAACTGAGCCTGAATTGTTTTCGTCTGGGAGATTTATTTATTTATTGCTGTCTGGATTTTACTTCTTGTTATTGGTCTGCGTAAGTTGCTTGTCTCATCTCGGTTTAACTTGGTAGGTACGTTATGTATTTTGAGACATTCATCTATTTTTTTCAGATTTTTCCAATTTGGCGAAATACGTCCTTACTTTCCATCACAACACATACCTGCCTGTCTCTAAATCTCTCAATTTGTCAACTCTCCCTCTTCACTAGTTTGGCTAAAACTGTTGGTCTGATTTATGTTTCAAAGAACATCTCTTTGTTTTGTTGATTCCTTATGTTAGTTTCTTCCTTTCCATGTCATCAATTCCTATTCTGGTCTAAGTCACATTTCCTCTGTCTACTGATTGTGGTTTGGGCTTTTTCTTGTTCGTCAAGACCCTGAGGTGGATTGTGAATTGTGTGTGTGCTCATGTGTGTGTGAGTATGTGTGTGAGTGAGTGTGTGTGAGTGTGTGTGTGTGTGAGTGTGTGTGTGTGTGTATGTGTGTGAGTGAGTGTGAATGTGTGTGTGAGTATTTTTTTAAAGTACTAACTGGATCTGAGGGCTTAAGCATGATGGAGAGCAGTTGTGCTTCAGGGGACTGAGGAGAAAAACAAATTGTTTGGAGGTAATTAGCAGACCTGTACAAATATTTTGAATTTCCTGTTTAAAACTAAAGTCCTTTGACACTAGGCAGCTTTGTAGTCTGAATGTGAAATGTCTCCAACATATTCTGAGCCCTTATCTGCAGCTGGTGGTATCTGGGGGCATTACGGAGCCTTCAGGAGGTGAGGACTAGCGGGTAGAAGTAGGTCACCAGGAGCGGATCTGGAAGTTACTACTCTGGCCCCAGTTTCAGCTGTCCTCTGCTGCTGGTTCAGTGGCCATGTGAACAGCTCCTGCTGTACACTCCACCATCATGAGTTAAGATACACCTACCCTTCCGTCTCCTGCCATGATGAACTAAAACTTCTTGAGACCATGAGCCAAAATAAACTTTCCTTCCCATAGGTTGTTTCTGTCAGGTATTGTGGTCACAGTGATGTGAGAGTAACTAAAGAAAACAGAATGACCAAGACTCCATCAGGTTTATTCTGGTTCAGTAGCTTTCAAAATGTATTCCCTACCAGCCTTGGAAAATAAGATGCAGCCCAACATACGCACATAGAGCTGCAAACAGGGCTCTACAAACACTTCCTGCAAACAGTAGCCACTGGCTCTGCAGATGGACATTTGCTGCTCTTTCTCCCTCTTTCATCCTAACAGTACTGCTTTCAACATTCATGAACGTGTTGACTGTGGAAGTCACTGGCTCCACGCTGAAATGAAAGTATCTGTGGGACCGGACAGTTCCACATTCCCAGACTGGTAGATACACACACTGGACTCTTACTGTACAAACATGCTAAAGACGCCAGGGGGATTGGAGGGCACAGATGCACACCACTCTCCCATGAGAGCCAGGAAGGTATGTCACCAGTTAGAAAAGAGTCTCATATTAGTATTGTTTCCCAGAGCATTCATGAAAGTGCCATTAAGTCATGCCTCATCAAGGATCATCAAGTCTCATGATATTTTAATGTCTAGACTGGGGGTGGGGGGCACTTAAGCTAAAGTGGGGCTTCTTAAATTTTCTATGCATGAACATTTCTTCCTCAAGAAACCTTTTATGAGACCTCAGGTACACCAGTACATAAAACAGGTATGTAAATCAAGCATTTATGGATAATAGGTGCTAAGAAATTTATTATAAAACAGCCAATTTGCATACTAATAAGATGAGTGGCTTGCTTATTTTTATGTAGGAAATTAAACCTGGGCTGAATATTTGATACTACAGGGCACAGAGCACCTATGATATTTTTTCAGTTACCTATACTTTGGTCTCATAATCGTCAATGCCAAGGGCACCACTTTTCATAAGTGCGGAATACAAAATACCACGAAGAACACTGTAGACATTGTTGGAAATAAATTTTTAAAAAAAGAGGCCAAGAATTTGAAAGAGAACGAGAAGAAATGTATGGGGGTGTTTGAAGGGAAGAAAAGGTAGGGGAGATGATACAATTATAACATAATCTCAAAGATAAAAGAAATAATAAAGAAATAGTTGGAAATTCTGTCGTCATTCCAAGCCAGAATCTATTTAATGATGTTTTTGTTATGAAACACTAGTCCGTGATTCCAACAGAAATTCCTGAAAATCAAATATCTGAACACAATTTAAATCCAGAGATGTACTAATTTGATACTTCCATGCTAGGGAACAATGGTAGGAAAACACTCCAAGTCTTTGTTTTCTGTAATTAAATCTTGTTTCTATACAAGCAGAAAGCCCTTATTTAAACACCAAATAAGGACACTACATAACAAACAGTGGTCCCAAATCTGAACCCGGGTGTTTTTGGTCGCCTCCTTGTGTCACAGGATGGCATACTCAGTGCAAGGCGCTCCTGCTGTGTGATGAGAAACTGTGAGGCAAAACACAGGCAAGCTCCACCAGAAATGCCTCCAGTCTACTACACATTTGATTTCCTGTTTGATCATTTATATTCACAGATCTCTTATCATAACCAATCTGAGGTTTGCAGCCCACATGGTCCTTCACACAGCCACACGAGGAGTTGCAAAGCCATGGTTTTAACCAGCTGTGAGGTAGACGTCACACATCAGTGGAGTCTAATACGCTACTTTCTACCTGATGATGTCCTTTGCTGCGGGCTGCCAGCAAGCACATTATTTTCATTTTTCATTTTCAAGAACGCAGAGAATCAGCATTTTAAAATAGAGATAAAACATTTATAATTAGCTTCTCCTGAAAGAGAAAGCAAGAGAATACTGGGTACACATCTTTGTCAGTTTTTCATTGCAGCCCCTGACTCCAGCATTACATCTTATTTAATGTTCATCCATTTGAACAAACGTTGTAACAAGACTTTGCTCACCATTTAAAATAGTTTTCGTTTTAATTAACACATAACGGTTATACACATTTACAGGACATGATATCTTAATATATGTGTATAGCTTCTAGCTATTTTGAAGCACTCACTATGATATGGTAACCATATTTACTTCACTGCATAGCAGAACATCAGAAGTTAATTCTCCTATGTACCTTTAGCTTGCCACCTTTTCACCAATCTCTCTGTATTTCTTCCTTTTCCCTATCCCTTCTGCCCCCTGACAACCTTCTACTATTTACTTTTATGAAACCAATTTTACATTTCGCATCTTTGATCATCCTTACCACATCTTTACGTATCAGAAACCTCCTGCTGTGTTGATGCAGGCTCACATATCAGCTACAGCATTTGTCAGCTATTTGACCTACACAAGTAATCGTTCAACCCCAGTGTGTGAAAAAGAAAACAGATGCCATTTAGATCATGGGACACGTTTAATTTTACTGTCTGCTGTCTCTGAGGCCATCCCCAAGCAAAGGCTGGGAACCCTGCATGTTGAGCTGAGGAACAAACTTTAAGTACACTGTTGAGGTGCATTTTAAATTGCTTGAGTCTAAGTAAATGCTCTGTTCAATGTACCTGTAACACATGGGAAGTAACCAACACTGAACATTCACACTGACATCACAAGAAGAGTGTGACAAAAAATGACCACTATGTCACCCAAACTCATCCCCAAACATTCTCTCCAAAGCTCATTCTAACCATGTTTGTGATCCGACTGCATTCTACTTGATCTGTTTCCCAAGCTCCCCTGATCAGAATGCTCCAGGGCTTGGTTAATCAAGCTGCCAGGTCTCTTCCCAGGGGATTCTGGTCCTGGGGACGTACAGTGGAGTCCATGCATGTGTAATTTTATTAGCACCCTGATGACTTGCCAATGAAGTTGAGAACCTACAATAACCTCTGTACTTCTGCAGATGCCATTCTCTTATTAGAGGGCTGTACAACTAAAATACCTATTTATCACACTAGCCTCTACTGAACTGCTGGCCTGTTTTTAGCTGCAGAATGAGAGGGATTGGGAAGAGTTCACATAGACAGCATGGGAAGGCATTCCCTATTTTGTTTCCAATACAACCCTATGCATGGCTCAGTCACTGTATCTGGCAGTGTGGCAGTGTGTCACAAGTGGCTTCCTTTTTCAGTAGAGAACTTAGTGACTGTCTAGGGCTTGGTCAAAGCTAGATGACCAACAAATACCTGTTTGTCATTGCCCTCTTTGAGAAAAGTGGTAATATTAGAAAAGAAAACACAAAGTCAGCATCACTGCCTTTGTGGTTTATGATTGTACAGTCCATCCTTAATAGCAGGAGCCCACTCCTCCAGGTCTGAGAAACTCCTTCAGAAAAGCACTGCTTTCTGTGGTATGGGTGCATCAGGGTAGCAGTGTTTAAGAGCAGAGACTGAGTCCAGAGAGCAGTGCCCATCCATTTCTGGTACCTCTCTTACCGGGTACCTTTGCTCAAAGGGCTGTTGTAAGCATCAAATGAATACTTCAGCTCCTTAGAATGCTGTGCAAACCTTCACAGATGCTGTGCAAAAGTTGATTTACTGCCGTATTAATTGATAATTTATAGATAGATGATAGTAACATAGATGACAGCATAGATGGCAGTAACAACCACACCCCAGATACTCATCCATGCTTAATTTTTAGGCTCTATCTCATGTCCAATCACTGATCACATTCATCTGTAGTTACTCTTCAATTAGCTAGAATATTTTCTAAGCAATTTACTAGCTAAGGATAACAACACTCCTCTCATTCTCTCCCAGCTCTTCTTCAGACCCAGGGGCGGGTCTGGCACCTGGGAGACAGAAGGTCCAAAGAACAACTTAATGTGAAACACTTTTAAAATGTCAGATATAAGATAAAAGAACATCATTCCTAATTCCAAGATTTAGCCATATTTCCTCAAAGATGATTTATCATTTTTTCTGCTAACAACCCAAAGTTCCCAAGAGATAGCTGGTCTGGTTCTCTGCCGCTGCTGGGCACCCTGACTTGAAGATTAAGAAAAACACATTTTCAAAACATACAAAGAAGTGGATACTGAAAGTCCAGAGATGATCAATTGGGACCAAAAAAAAGATGTAAAGACTCCACTGTTCTGAGCTGACTTCCTTGAGGATTTTTTTTTTGGAAGATATGAAAAAAATATTTTACTGCTAAAATACAGCTGTGTCTAGTGCTTATTAAAGTCACTTACTATACACAAATTACTTAAAAACACACTAAGTTCTCAAAATGATGTTTCCCCTGATGAATGCTTAATTTGTCAAGTTAGAAGCAGAAAAGATTACCAGAGGTAAATACAGGATAATGAATTCTCTTGGGCCCAGTTAGCACTTAAAAAGTTTCGGAGGTCAGCACCAGCCAACAAACAAGCTCAGATACACACATGAGGTCATTTGTCTGTAATACGAACACAGGTTTACATATTGTCATCTCAAGCCTGGCTTTCTCGATATGTATCTGAATCTCTTGAACCCTGGCCCAGTTGGTTTCTGATCCAGCAAGTCTGGGATTGAGCTTAAAAAAAAAAAAAGAAAGAAAGAAAGAAAGAAAAAAGCATATCTAATAAGTTTGCAGGTAGTGCTGAGCACACTAGATCACACACTGTTGGAAAGCCCATTTCACTTTAACATAAAGACCATAAATACACTAACAGCATAAGAGCTGATACAAACAGAACCTCATGGGCAGAAGCTGAAGTGAATTAAAAGTATAGAGAGGTCAAGTTTGCACATCACTACCACCACTACCACCACCACGTTCAGTAGGTCTTAAGGATTAATTCTTTCTATAGACTTGAAACTATCACTACTAAATTCAACTACCTCCCCAAAAGTTTGGCAAAGAAGAGTGGTAGGTCATCATCTTGGCAGAAGTATAGCCTTCTTCACAACACATGCAAGAAAACACTAATGAAATATCAGAGTTTTCCTGTGCTCCAAATCTTATCTATTAGGGTCAATAGCGAGTATTGAGAAATTTATAGCGAAAGGTTTGTAAATATGAAACAGGAATTCTTTCAGAGCAATTCATCTCAGGCAAGTCTCATTGACTGTAAATTAGATGCTGTCATTCTCAAAGCATGGGGCATCCTGGTAAAACTCTAGTTTGTTCCAATCTATATCATTTATGACCCAATTTTCTAACACTTTCCACAAGTGGCATAGCCCTCAGGGAGACAGATTTTATCTTATTAACCATGGGAAGGGCAGTGAGATCACTTGATTATCGTTGGTTTCTTTGCTACACCACACATTTACATATCCTTCCTGATGAAGAGTCAAATTAGGCTTTTCAGACACAACATGTTTATTTTTAAAAGGCAAAGGAAAAATATATGACTGAAGTATCTACAAAGATGTATTGTTTTGAACTAGAAAAAAATACCAATTTTTATTGTTTCCAAATGAATATTAAATAGAAAGATTATTCCATTCTCGAATGTGAAAATAAAGTTTTTACATATAGAATATATATTTATATGTGTATATGTTACATATATATATGTTTATGCTACATTTATACATGCAGATATGTGTAAATGCATATATCATAAATGCATACACATTTTATCTGTGTGTGACAGATGCTGAATTTTGTAGCCACGACCTTACACATGCTAGGCAAGTATTCTGCCTCTGAGCTATACCCAAGTCAATATTTTACACATAGATATTCCTCAAGTTATGGTAGGCTTATGTCCTGGTAAAACCATAGCAAGTTTAAAGTGTCATAAATCAAATATAATACAACCAAGCTATTAAGAATCATGGCTTAGCCCATCCTCATTGTGCTCAGAATGGGATGAAAGTTGGGCAAAATCATCTAACACATTTGGTGTTTAATACAGTGTGGACTATCTCTGCAATTTACTGAATATCTGTATCCACAAAATGCTAGCAACACAGCAGTACCCTTTGGAAAACCAGTTCTTTATCATTGAGATTGTGTGGCTTAGTAGGAGCAGCTGCTCACTGCTACTCAGCATCCCGAGAGAGAATCATACCATGCACTATAGTCTAGGAAAAAATCTGAAGTACACTACAGTTTCTACCAAACATATTAACAGATACAATTAAAGAGGCAGGTGGATGGATGGATGATTTAGATGGTCTATTCAGACACAGAAAGCTTCAATGTTTCTTCAGTAAATCTCCTACTTTCTCAAAGGGATCATATCTCTAAATGAGTCTCCTTTGGTGGATACTTAGGGTCAGTTAGTTTGAAGGGAGGCAGGCAAACGTTGCAGGTATACAGGCATATGCCTGTGTTATTTACAATCTCATTAATACGTATAAATGACTTCTTAGTTACCTTAACCTTGAAAAGTGAATAAATATACATTGAAACATTGACAATAACTGTTCTTAATACTGTGTTTTGCATTTGGTAATCCTAGATACCACTAAAAAATACTATTCTGTGAAAATAGCAGAATAGTTGTTTTTGAGATTTGGCTTTTCAATGTTAATAAGATATTAATATATGATATGTTATTATAATACACATAAGATATTAATATGATATATTAATATTATGAACATAAGATCACAACAATGTTTACCATGTCCAATACTTGCCATGCTCTGTGCTAGAATATTTATTTAAACATTGGTATTTGCTAGTGATCCATCCACTACTAACAGATTAACTACCTTTCTACTGCCCATCGTTCTCACATGGTTTTACTTCCTCCTTGCGGAAGTAAATGTTATGAGCAACACCCACCCCTCTATTACATATCCTTTACACCTGTTAATGCTTTTCTCACTTCCTTCTTGGAAGAACCATAATCTGCTATATTGAAAGCCATTATAGCAAAGATTTGTACACATTCTGCCTCAGTGCCTATAGGCTGAAAGGGCTTGGGACAAACCCAGACTAGTTCACAGCCACAAGCCACGGATCAGCACAGACTGCAGTGAATCCAGTCTGGTAACTCCCACTTCCATGGACAGCTGCTCCAGATATGTTTCTTCCTCCTCTAATATACACTATCTCTCACCCCCCTGTGTTCTTTCTGTTCCTAATCTTACTTCTTCTCTTATCAAGGAAAGCAAACTCATCATACAAGAGCTTCTACAAGGTCCTCCAGCTCACCTTTTCAAGCATAGGATCTTCCTAGAAACCAGACTTGTACACTGAGCTGCCAGGGTGTCAGTCCACCTCCAGAGAGAGGGTTACATGATAGCCTGCTAGTCATAGGAAGCTCAAACCAGCTTCCACACAGATCACTGGTGTCAGCTGGCGCCCCACCCCACGATGCTCAGATCCAGAGCTGCTGCACTTTCCTGGAATATGTTTTTTTTCCCTCTCATACCTCACAGCCACTCAGTCAGCCAATTTTGTCAGTTGGCCCTTGAAAATAATGTGAGACTCTCATCAACCTCACTGGCGCCAACACGGTTCCCCTGGGCAATCTCCATCACCTTGATTCTGGTACAACCAGAGTTAGATCTGGATATTTCCTCAATAAAAAACTGTAACGGCCCCCACGCTAATCGCAGTAACAACTACTGAAGACCAGCTCCAGCGGGTCAGGGTTTGTGAGAGGATGGATACGGAGTCAGCGAAACATCACTCATGCACACGCTTTTCTTGAATCAAGATCTCAGTCTCTCTTTATTCACATTTTCTCTAGATGGCATCAGACTTTTCTCTTTACTCAGACTTTTTCCTTCCCCCTTTCTCTCTCTGTTCAATTTAATTTTATACACATACATACACTTCTTGTAGGGAAAGGCAAACGTAATCACACACTCATTCACACATTCATGCATCTTGTGGATGGAGCAAAGCCTCAACACACACACACACACACACACACACACACACACACACACACACACACCCCTCATATGCACCTACGTCTTAGAACCTTTAACATACTTGCAAACTCTTGTGGATGAAGTCTTGTGGATGATGCCTTATGGCTCATGTCTTGTGCATTCATCCAACCTTGTGCACTCCTTCAATCTTGTGCATTCAACCTTGTAGATACCACCATGCCCATTCCACCTTGCACATTCAACCTTTTTGATTCCACACACATACATCTTATATACCTTTGAGCAAAAGCTCTTAAGCAGGCTACCATGAAAATAGCCACGCATAACAAAACACCTCTCGTGTGTTCTGTTCCTGTAGATGGAAGCCAAGCATTTTCTCTCAGCCAATTTCCTTGTTAGGCTGTAGCTTACGGTAACCAAACAATAATCAATCATTCTATTGTTTTTTATTAAAGTTTCTTTATCAAATAGAAGAAAATGTATCTGTTACATTGTCTTTATGTTCTCAAGGTGCATCAGCAAATTCATAATAATAATTGTAAAACAAGGAAAATGAAATTTGATCAAACTTAAGAGTGGGCACTGAAACTCGCCTGTCATCTATTAATCACAGACCCTAGCAACTGCACCCCCTTTCTATTTGCTTCCTGATCTAGCAAGTCCTCAGCAGCCAAGAATATGTTTTGCTTTGCCCAGGTAACTTTCTCCATAGCAGTTGGCAAACACAGTCTTTTTAACTCTGCATGTTTCTCAAGTTATTCTTTCTGGAGTTTCAGTTGACCCAATTTAACTGAGTGGCATTGCCTCTTTAGAGAATCACCAGTGTTGTTATGAATAGTAGTGAGAGACTGAAGACCCCATTGAATTTTTGCAGCACAAGAGAGATAAAGTGATTCTAATAGCAGTCATCATGTCAAAGTCCAGCAGCAGCAGCAGCAGCAGCAGCAGAAGGGGCTATTCAGGAGACAATCCCCTGAAAACGGTGGCCTGTACTCCTCAAGCCCCAACGCTGGCTGCATCCTCTCCCATGACTCTCAGCAAATCATCTATGTCTGTTATTTGAGCTGTCTTCATGATGTCCATTTTGTGCTCTATTTTTTGATTGAACTTTCCTACCATTTTCTACAGACAATTCTTTTTTTATTTTAGCTTTTGCCAGTTTCCCTCCTCCATCAGAGAATTCTTTTTTTCATTCATGGATACAGCTTTAGCCTGGAACAGGGTTGAGTGGTGACCTTCACTGAGTATCTGTGGACGGAACTAACGGATGAATGAGTGAAACGGCGGTCCTCATATGTGCAGTGCAATCACCGTCCCCTTCAGCTGTCTCAGCCACACTGGCTCCGGGCTGGAGTCATGAGCTTCAGCATATCCTAATTAAGATCTATGGCATGTAACCATAGAGTAGACGTTAATCAGATAACACAACGGGAAGGCATAACAAAGGCAATCAAACAAGCAGAACCCATTTTTTAAAATAGCTGACATCTTGAAACCGCATTGTTCTATGGTTCTCAGGGATGCTGCTCTTCTGAGCAGCCTAAATTTTCAGGCAGCTTAAGATATCACATAGAGTACAAAAATAATTCCACCCGGGATGAAAACTATCATACAATGTGTACTCAATGTTCCCGCATGTCACAAGGCACCCTTGGTACATTTTCCTCTCTGGGAGTTCAGCACCAGTGTTCTGGGGGCTGCGGTGCCTGGCAATGCCTTCAGAACTGTGTCAGAGTCTATTCTCATCACCTCCATGAAAGTGAACACATACCTTTATAGGGTCCTCATCCCACCGAACCAAAGAGCAGCTGCTATAAAAAGGTAAACTCTTTTAACTGTAATACAGAGTTTATAAGTATAAATTATGACTTCTATGATCTTAAGAAATATAAGATTTCAAAAAGTCGAAGATCAAAACTAACAATACTGACTTAATGCAATAATATCTGCGGCTCAGAGACCTCCTGTCCTAGCCACTTAGCAAATAAGGTACTGAAAAGCTCCCATGGCCGGCCAGCCCCAGTTCCAGGCACTGAAGCCAATGTCCTGCCCCAACTCTATGCTTGCCCTGCAGGAGTACACAGTCTAGCAAAGGGTTCAGCCATGAGCCTCAAGAGGTTCCCTTATGAACCAAAACCTCAGAGAATAGCTGCCATGAGACAAACAGTGGCCAGGCAGGTTTCAGAGCAGAACAGAGCATTCAAATACATAAATAAGCAAGTTCTGAAAGGAAGCAAGCACACAGAGAATTGTTCACTTTGAAAAACAGAACCAAAGGATCTTGTTAAACTGGCAGTACTCAAAGGTCCTGCTGGGCTATCTTTACTCACGCTAAGAAAACTCCTGTTTTATGTGACAAGTGTGTGTGTGTGTGTGTGTGTGTGTGTGTGTGCATAAACTATGGTTAGGTACCCTGGACTGTGGTTGTGGAGACAGTCTTGAAATAGTTTAGGAAGATAAAGAGCAATGAGCTAACATTGTTTATTTAATATAAACATCCCCTGTGTCTACATAGCCGTCTCATTTATTGTTCTAACAGTAACCGACAATGCCTGGTACAGAGCAGGTATCCAAGGTCTATTTTCAAATGCATTAACTCTAGTCTGTTGGGTTCTAGAGAGGTATATTATGCATCTTGACGATAATTCTCTTCAAACAAAGCAAACTTTAGGGTGATAAAAGCTAAATAAGTATGACAAGCATTGAATGATCTAGCAGGTCCTTTGCTAGAAATCTGTTTGGCCAATTTCATCTTGATTTTAAAATGACCTAACGCCATCACATCTTTGCAGGGTAGGCAGTTATATCCAGCCTTAGACTACTAACGGTGCAAATGGAGCCCGTTTTGGGAATACCCAGAGACACTTTTCAGTAAGGAAAGGCAAGGGAGGCTGTTAAACATTCTACAATGCACTAAACAGTCCCTCACAATAGGGAAAACCTCTAGCATCCAAGTCAAGAATGCTGTTGCTGGGAAGAAAGCCAGGGTCAAAGCAAGCCATCCTTTTGTTGAAGAGAGGGATGAGTTTGAGTGACAGGACTGAAAGAATGGGTTTTTCTGATAAGTTACAACCAATTAATTGCTCAAATTCTGACTCCTTCCTCACCCCCAGCAGGATTTCTCATAACCCTAAGTTTCTCCATAAAAAATAAATGGCAATAATAATACCTACCCTGTAGGATATGTTATTAGGCGTTCATAAGAATGTATGTAAGTTTTCTGAATATAATAGACCAATAAATGGTAGTTATTGCTATGACAGGAATGCTTATTAATTGTTAAGTATTGACATGTCTATCACACTGGAAAAGCATTTTACAGATAGCAAGGCTTCGGGCTAAAGAGATGGCTCAATGGTTAAGAGTATGTAACTGCTCTTACAGAGAGCCTGGGTTTGATTCCCAGTGCAGTCATCCTCATCAGACACTCAACACTCCCTGTAACTCCAGTTCCAGGAATCCAACACCCTCTTCTAGTCTCCACAGGAGCCTGCATGCATGCACACAATGCATATAAACTCATACAGGCAGGCGCACACACACACACGCACACACACACACACACATGCACAGACACAAATAAATAAATAGATAGATAAATCTTTTTTTTAAGATGACAAGGCTCAGAAACTCAAAGACAAAACTCAATACTAGGTGAAAATAATCTTAACTATCCAAGAAAATATTTCATCTTGAAGTCAAGAAAGATGAGATTTAGAGAGGCTGAATCTCTTACTCAGTGTTATATAGTCTCCAGTTTCTGTTTGCAATTTCTTTTCATCCACAGTCTCTTACTCAATGTTATATAGCAAGTGGCTGCTTACATCCAGTTACACCCTCAGCTACCACATATCTAAGTGAACACTTATTATTCCTAGATATGTCTTTATTTGTGAATATGCCATCAATTATTTAAGTCAGCGCGAATAAGAGATTTACTGACTGCTAAAATCTCATGTGAATATCGCACTATAAAATAAGCTTTATTTTGACATGATCCTATTTAGAGTTTGAACTCGTTTGTGGGATCCACCTCACTGCTTCAATACCACCCTAAAAGTGCTATTAGCACTAAAAGTGCTAGTCCGCGTTAAAACTCATCTCGTATAAAAAGGCTATATCATAAATTATTCACTTATGATTTAAATATTTACATGAGGAATATATCTTGGAGAAGAGCCTGAATAAAACACATAGAAGCTGATATATAAAAATTATAATAAAATATTTTGAAAACATTAACACTGGTTAACTTTGAGGTATTGTCAAGTTTTATTTTGAAGTGTCTTTTTTATGATGATCTCTATTTTTACTCTGTTTCTTCCAGAATCAAGAAACAGACATTAATTTTCATCTTTAAAGACTAAAATTCACTCTAATCATAAGTATATTACTTTTTGTAATTTTGAAACCTACTTGGGATGGAGTAGAAGTCAATAAAAGGCTTCTAGATTTAAATTATGGGCAGGGGGAGGGAGATGCAATACTTTATGTTTTGATTTGTTTTTTTTTTTTTAGACAGGGTTTCTCTGTGTAGCCCTGGCTGTCCTGGAACTCACTCTGTAGACCAGGCTGTCCTCGAACTCAAAGATCTGCCTGCTTCTGCCTCCCGAGTGCTGGGATTAATGATGTACACCGCCACTGCCCAGCTAAGTTTTGTTTTCTTTTTCTTTTTTAAGAAAACTCTCATAAAGTGAATGACAAGCATGCTGCCTCAGTAGTAAAAAATAACATTCACACTTAGGTCCCGAAAAGGTGTCTCTGTATCAATGCTCAGCATTATATCAGACTAATATTGAAGAAGCTTATATGCTAAATTGCACTTAGTAGGAATATACTATTATCAAGCACAATGACATTTAGCTTACTTCTGTTTGTAATAGGAATCTGCTGCCAGGAAACAAATGGAATAAAATTAGCCAACCCAACCTTTAAAAATTAGACATTGTGTTTTGATTGCTTTATAGTTCTGGGGGTCTTATGTTTGTGATATTTTCAACCAGCTCAGTGGAAACACAAAGGTATCTAGTACTGCAACCTGCCAGGCTTGTCACCTTGGCCTGACTGGGGGTAGTGAGGGAATAAATAAAGGACAGACATGCTGACAAAAAAGCTGGGGTCAGGTGGGCCATGCATACTTTGATGATGTGGCACCACCCACACAGCCACCTGGATCCTCAGCATGTTTATTATTACATACAGCCCAGTGGGAGGAGTTAGCTATCTCAGTAGGAGGTCTCTGTAGACCAGTAGTCTAGGGTGTCAACATCCAGAAGGAAGAAGCTGCAGTTGCTAGATTTAGCACACACTGAGTTTGTAAACACACATCACGCTTATACAAACTGTCAACATTTAACATTCCGACTAGAGGAAGGCTTTGCCAATTCCAAGCCTGACCTGTGTGGGGAACGCTTTGCCATCCCCATGAGTCTGAGGCATTGGTCCTTGACATGGTCATGAAGCCAGGCTTGCCTGTCAAAGCCCAGTGAATATGTCAGTCTGCTCACCTGAGGATCTTCCCTAAACCTGATTTTCAGACTTATCCCAAAACAGACTCTCATGGAGAGCTTAGTAAATAGAGGCTCAATCTTTCTCCCTGCCAGGCACAGGTTGTCCTGTTTCCAACTCAGGAGGTCTGCAGAATGGGCTAAGAAATTGCATTTGTAATAAGCTCTTCAGATACCAATGCCCCAGGTCTAGGGATCACACTGAAAACCATAACTTGGCAATTCAAGTCTACTGTGGGAAGTCTTACGTTTAGTTTAGGAGTATATCATCCTCACACAGAATTATCCAGTGCTGTTACCGTGCAGCTCACCCTTTCCATCTCCGTGTATGTTATTCTTAAGATAACCGGTCAAAATGTTTTCTTTACATGACAGAAATATTGATTATTTTTATATGAGTAAACGTAACAATATTTAGAGCAAAGGAAAAAATTGGGGAATGATGAAATAAAAATACGGTTAATAAGGAAGATGAGTTATTTTGTAGCTAAAAGGGAAATTACCAAGCCTCTAAAAAGTATATACACTTGAAAATATGACACCAAATATTTTCTAAAGGTCTTTCACAGATTAGTTTCCTATATATATGTATATAACTTATGAATCAAGCACATCAAGACTCATATTTTATAACATATCATTTAAGGCAAATGACAATCCTGGACATGTAATGAAGAAGACAGTATCGCTTCATCTATTTTGGTTGAACTACAGATAATGCATTTCAGTACCGTGGATGAAAACCGTAGTTCCTGTGACCTAATGATTCGTTTCTGGAAGTAATCAGCTAACTTTAAGTCTGTTATAAATATTACATGGATAAGCATTGTTTCTCAATGATTAAAATTGCTTTAATACATGACTTAACCTTGTTGAAGACTGGATTATATATGCCTATTACTCAAGTCATCTCGACATCTACATTTCAATGATCTCCAAGGCCTATAAGCTGAGCACGACAAGCATGGCGTGTAATACTAACAACGGACAGATCCGATTATAAACGGTACAAAAGAGAAATCAGCAAGCTCTCTGGGCTCGAGGCTAGCCCTACAATGATAGGGCTATATCACGCACCAAGAAGTTCAGAATCATTGATAAATACGGAATCTGCTGCAGTACCCCCTGCAAAACAAATGATGAAGAAAATCAAAACCAGGCGGCAGACCAAGTACAGTTGCTTCTACAACCATGAGACCAAAATAAAGCAACGGGCCATAGGCATCTGGCACGGCTTCTACATGAAAGCAATGGGTTATAGAGCACACCACCTCTGCTATCATGGTCCAGTGTGCCACGAGAAGACCGAAGGAGCTAAAACCCCAGTAGAAGCACTACCACTCCTAGTCTGCAATAAGTGGGTCAACTTATTACCACCAACAAAAAGGACGTCATCAAGAACAATAGACTTGACGGTGAGAGCTAGAACTATCAAAGGCTTTCTTTGGTGATTGAACAAAGGCATGTCTCAAGAGGTAATTTACCCAACTCCCTCTTTACCACATGTGCTATGTTATGTCTAATATTTATGTCATAGTCTGAACACTTCTGTTGTCCTCATCCTGTTACAAATATTATAGACGCTGTGATGGTAAGAACTGGGGAAAGTGTATTCTAAGGTGAGACTCTGGAAAACAAAAATTGCATTGGATATCTAAAAATGGTAGAAGGAGAAAAGGTCAGTTTTCTACATGGAATTGCAAAATGGAGCCCTGAGAGTCAGAGCACCAACCTTGAATCAATACTGTTACTGTAACCTGCTCTCTCTGAATAGCACCAAATGCATCTGCGAGAAAGAACACAAGCTCTGCCAATAGGTTCACAACTGGCCACTTATAAGCACTAACCTTTCTGAGCCTTCTTCTCTAAGTCTGTTAAATGAAATACCTTTCCTCGAGGTTTTCTTTGCTCCGTTATTTGTTTGTTTGTTTTTTGTTTTTCAAGACAGGGTTTCTCTGTTGTTACTCTGGCTGTCCTGGAACTCACTCTGTAGACCAGGCTGGCCCAGAACTCAGAGACCTGCCTGCTTCTGCCTTCCAAGTGCTGGGATTAAAGGAGTGTGCCACCACTGCCCAACACAAGGTTTTTCAAGGTTGACTAAATAGTCAACTGTGTCATTACTGTCTACATCTACTGTCATGAACTAAATTAATATTAAGTTGATATTTTTATACTCCCACCATAAGCTAGAAATCAACCAGGCCACACGGAAATTCACAACCACTCTCTTAATAAAAACAACTTGTCTGAGAATGCAGAACACATATGTGCTACATTGTCAAACCTCTCTTGCACAGTTCCCACAATCTCCCTTATTATCTATACCACATGCTGAGTACCGTTATTTCTGAGCTAGGCTGGGTAGTGAGTGTCGGGGGTGGGGGTGGGGGGACTCAGGAAAGCTATTCTGGTCTGTATCTATTAACTGTGTATGGTGACCTATCCCATCCAGCACATGTTCCTGAGGTGGTAAACTCTCCTTGCTTAAGCACTGATAACCTGTTCCGTGTATTCTCCTTGATGTATTTTTCACAGTTCCCCAGTGATGCCGCCTATGGCATAAAAAAAACAAAAACAAAAAACAAAAAAAACCTCAGGGGGTGGGAGTGGGGGGAGTGGAGATTTCTACCTTAGTCAGACTGTGAGTCAAACATGGAATGAAGGCTTTACTAGGTGAACATTTCTTAAATTCCTTAAAAATTGATTCCAAAATGTATGGCTTTCCAATAGATGAGTCACCAATCCTAAAATAAACTATCGCCAAATTCTGAGCATTTTCCCTCCATTTACTGGAAATTAAAAACAAAAATCCTATCAGTTATTTAATCAAGTATGAGAAGTATTCGGTTTTTGTTACAGGAAGGTCAAACATGCTCCACATCCTGTTTTAGAATGTGAATTTTCCATTTTTTCCCCCACAGAGCAGATGTTAGGTAAATAAACTGAAGGTTGTTTACTTATTTTCTTTTGTTAACTTCTTTCAACAGTTTGATTCATTTTGGTACATACAAGCAATTAGGACAGAGGTCTATTAAATACCTCTGAATGAGAATAAAATCGGTAAGAATCCCCTGTTATCTGTGGGAGTTTATATGGGACACTGAACTAACATCTGCTACAAAGCTCATGTGTTTCATTTTTGGTCTTAAGAAAGCAAGAGATTCTTTTGTGTTTTTATGTTTTGGATGTACTTTTCACAGAAGCTGGCCTAGTGCAACTGAAACCTGGATACAGCAACACTGGCTAGAAGGAGCCCCTATCCTTCTTGGAGCATCTTCAGAGTTGGTTGGAGTTAGAGGCTTGCTCTGAGCCCATAGAATTGTCTTCTTCTATGTGAACAGCTGCAACAGCTGTCTTGAAAAGAGGCCAGAAGGAATTTTAGTAGTCTTATCGTAAATACTCAAACGTGAGCACTTTGAATATATTCCTTCTAAATGCACATAGTCCCAAATGAGCCTTCTGATTTTTCCAGTTGGAGGAATTCATTGACTAGCCTGCATCTTTCTCTACTGACACGGTGAAATAAAACCAAGTTTTATAACGTAAAATGAAATGTGCCCCAAATAACAACTAAGTTCTTCAAAGTTGGAGCACGCAGGAAAGAATGCAGACATCTTTTAATTGATTAATTTATTTTAGCATTCCTTTCAAAACAGTTTCACAAGTTCCAACACAAACACACAAATACCTATGCCCTCCCTAGGGATCAACTCGTGGTTTGTTCGCCGGGAGAAATTGCCAACACTTTTCATTACCAGGGGGAGGGGTGTAGACAGTCAAAGCTGCTTTAAACTACTGGATTTCGAAACGGAATGACAAATGTGTGCGTGCCTGTGTGGAGGCGTAAGACAGAGCACAAGGCATCTTGTACAAAAAGACCAGCTTTCCAAAACGGTAATGTACTGTGGAAATCAAGTAACTGAAAATGTTTTCAAGTCCTGTCCAGGACCAGAAGCGACGGGAAAGCACGACTGGGCTGAGATTTTGAACCGAGGCCGGACGGGGGCGGCTAGCCGCGTCTCTTACCTGTCCCTCCCTGGGCGCTCATCACAGCATGGTCACGACGGGTCCCAGGATGCCAGAAGAGAACCGAGCAGGCATCCAAAGGGCGAGGTGGGCTATGCTTCCAAGTCAGCCATTTGTCTTCAAGAAGCAGAACACAGCCTACTTCTCAGCTCCCTGTGCAGAACCCGGGTGCCAGAACCCGGCGGAACTGGAGACACCCCTCCCTCCTCCAGGCCTCCCGGGCTCCAGGCGTACAGAGCTTCCGCGGAATGCCAATCTCCCGCTGCCCCGCCCCCGTGACGTAAGGGGCGGAGCCTGGCAGCTGCGGGGCTTCGCGCTCCAGCAGCTGGACCCAGCAGAGGGCTGGCCCTGCCCGGTTGTCCCAGTTGTCCCAGTGACCTAGAAGCCAGGCAGTCCCCACTCGGACTTCTTTCTTTTTCCTTTGCTTAGGATAACGTGACTTTATCTACACTTCTGTCAGGGTCTGTTTGCTTTAAGCTCATGTTTTATCTTTTTCTTCTTTCTTTTTTTTTTTTGTATGCTCTTCTTTTCCTCACTTTACTCCTTGAGAGAGAGAGAGAGAGAGAGAGAGAGAGAGAGAGAGAGAGAGAGAGAGAGAGGGAGAGAGAGACTGCCTGATCTTTTAAAACGTTAGCCCAGCTCCTTCAAGAGGGTACGTCGATAATACTCCAGGGCAGGCCCCACTCCCAGAATAATAGGATGACACAAACTGGACTTAACCGAAAAGAAGAGTTAAAGTTGGATGTAGGGAGGTGAGAGGGAAAAGGGGAGGGCCGGTTTAGGAGGACTGGGGAAAGGGAGGGAAGTAGAGTCAAGATTGTATGAAATTCACAAGGAATAAATCTAAAAAATACTTAAGAATAAAAAAGAAGGCGAAAGGTCACTTAAAGAAACAGAACATTCAAAATCACTCAAAACAAAACCAAAACTTCAGCTGCGGGTTACTCCAATGGAACAAATAGAAGAAGCGGATAAGACCTCCCCTGCTTGGCTGTTTTGTGCCTCTGGCTTCTCTCAAAGTGCTTCTCAAATGAGCATCAAGGGTGAAAAAGCTAATTGGTCAAACAAGTGTCTCTCAATGATGTGCTCATCCAGGAAGCTGGCTGGAAGGCTTGACAACCATCCCAAATCTAGAGAAGCCAAACCAGTTTCTGCACCCACCCAGGAGGTGACTCTGTTAGGCGAGGAAGGAGATGGTCTGGGTGTGGCTTCCTGTGATGCCTCCTTCTGCAGGCAAGGGCAAATCTCCAGAGCTTAGTCAACTCCAGCAACTGGAACTCCTGGCCCTAGAAACACTTTTTACAGTCATATCACTCTCTCTGACATGGTTTGTTTGTTTGTTTTAATTCTGACTAATTAATCTTCTGGTAACATTTAAAACTTCAGATTTGCCTCCCTGCGCTTCCTGCCACCAGCAGGGATGTAGCCTTGGGAGAGAGGCCATTTGCGGGGGGGGGGGGGGGGGGGGGGGGGGGGGGGGGGGGGGAAGGTGCATACCAGGACAGCTCAGGCATACCACACGGGCATTTGCAGCCTGTTTGGATTGCTTAATCAGTGGTTCTAACTAGCCACACACCAGAGTTGATGAGAGAGTTTGATGCCAAGGCCCCACCCAGCCCGACTGAACCAGAATCCCTGGGGGTGGGGCTCTTGCAGTTCTTTCGCTCCTTCTTCTGGCTTTCTGATTCGCACCAAAGACTGAGAATCACCCCTGTGATTTGAATTAATGCCCTAGAGGAAAACTCACACTGCATTCAAAAGTTCAAAGATGCGGTTGCTAAATAATGGGAAACTGTAGTGCAACTTATCCTTGTGTATTCTTTACATGTTTGCATATTTCTATGTAAGTACGGAAAATATGCTGTAAAATACAAGACAGAACCTTTCGCTCAGGGGAAGAGAGAGGAGCCACGTGAGATCATCATGTCTTTCCATTTGGTTTGTATAATGTGACCAAACAAAAGGAATTGGTTTCCCTTCTGTAATTTTAATACGTGTAACCAAAAACATGAACTTAATACTTACAGATAATGGATGCTGTAAACGGCCACTGTTAATGTGCTGTTTCAGAGGTTTGGTAGGTTGTGCTGTCTTTTATGATTTGGATTTGAGAGGCTTGGGTTGTTATTACTATTTTAAAATGCTTTTCTGAGCATTGGTATCCTTCTCCTGATGATTTCCATTTTTAAAAGATATCTAAAATTCTTCATTTGAGTTATTAGCTGCTTAAATGTGCTAATCTATACAGTTGTTGCTGAAGTTTCTGATTAAACACTGAATACCAATATTTGATAAAGAATTGTTGATGGGAAATGTATGGCATGAGAATTTGTCATCCAAGTTTAACTTGAATCTAAGTCTCAGCTACAAAAAGCTTTCGCTATACGAGGGCTGAGCGCCATCAGTAAGTGGATCCAGCAAGTGTTGTCACAGTTATATGAAGTCAGATAGTGCTTATTACTAAGTAAAGACGTACCAGTTGCTTTAAAGCAGTAGCTATCAATTCACTGGTTCTATTTCCTACCATTTCCTTGGATGCTCAAGAATTAATACCGCAGCAGTAGACTCGGAATGATCAGAAAACGTGTTTATGAAACTATAAACATGTTTCTTCTCATGGCTAGTGAGATACTTCTCCATTTTTTTGCATATGAAAAAGAAGTGTTTTCTTTTCTTTTTTCTTTTAAATCTCTTGCTTTAACATAAACATGTTTTTGTTTCCTGCAAAATATTTTACACCAACTAAAGTAGCACAAGGGCTGGTTTTCCATATTCATGATGATGCAGTTCTTTCTCTCTGTACTTCTTAAGAGGGTATGACTCATCCACAGATCAGAACAATTCCCAATTCCAGGACTAAATAACTTTTGGAAATGGGGAAGGAAGAGCTCTGGCTTTAATCAGCCAAAAATAAGCCTATTTGTTAAATATGTTATGTTATATTTTCTAATTATGTTTAATAAGCAATCACGGGATTCTTTCCTTCTCCATTTTTCAACTCTGATGTTTTCTGAGTTCTTGTGGATGACTCTCCTATGCTATGATCACTTCTCTGCCTATCACTTCATTTCATATTTTTTGCTGACCTGTGAAGTCATTCTTCACTCAGAGATGAGAGCTCCAAGGCAGGAGCTGGAGCTAAGTGTCCAGGACAGTGAGCAAGAGCCATAAAATAGTGTCTTTCCGCCATACATGTTCAGTGTGTACATGTAGAATCCCCTTGGAAGTCTGGCAGAGTAAGGAGAACCCAAAGAATGAAAGTGGAGACTTTCAGAACCGGATCAGAACTAAATTGTACCATTAAAACTATTTGGAGATAATACTTCACCCCAGTAAGAATGGCTATCACCAAGAAATCTTGTAGATGTTAATAGACTCTCAAATGGGTTCAATAAGGAACAGAAGACAATCACTGAGACTTAAAGGCTGAACCACCGAGGCAAAGGTCTGGCTCTGGTGGACTGAACCCTGAGTACATGACCTCCAGGTTACTTATTGAGGAAAGGCAACATCCGATGATACAAAGTTCTTAATTGCTTAATGAACAGAATCTCCGCGGCACAACAACCCCCAACCTTTAGCAGGCAGACTTGACTCCATTTACAGGTGAGTTAGTCAAGGCCCCAGGTCAGATATTCCTCCCCCAGTGCTTAGACTGAGGGAAGAGACCATAAAAAGTTCCTCTGTTAACAATAAGACAAGCAAATACTTTCAACATTAAGATGTCAGTGGGCAAGGTAAATTTGACTTCAATTGCTCCATCCAAGGGTATTGAATAGACAATTACCTGTATTCCAGTCTTGCATTCTTTCTGCATTTAAGAAATCTGCAGCTCATCCATACCCAGAAAGCTGGTTCTAACAGCTAAGAAAGGTGACCTTCTGGCATCAGCTCTGGCTGCCAGATACTGCAAAAGTATTAAAGTTCATATCACCACACAAAAATACATGTTGCTTTACAATATTTGAGAAGTTCCAACATTCTACTACAAGATATGAAAACAAATATAGAAGAGGATGTGGAGAGAAAGGAACTCTTATTCATTGTTGGTGGGAGTACAAAATAATACAGTCATCATGGAAATTCTCTCAGTTTGGAAATTTCTCAGAAAAGTTTAAAATAGAACTAACATATGACCCTGCTACTTCACTTCTGAATATATACTCAGAGAACCCCATACTCTATCACAGAGATATTTTTCACTCACATGTGTTGGGGAAGTTTATTTTTAGCTGTGTTTAAACTATTGTTTTGTGAACTGTTGGATGAGGGTCTGCCTAGGTCTTGTGTTTTGTACAGTCTGCAAGTGTAAGATTTCTGTGGGGGATGTTTGATTGCTTATGATCTGCACCTGAGAAGGCTGGATCAATTAAAAACACCAGAGCTAAGACACTCAGGGTTCCACTACAGTATGGTGCTGGCCAGGACTGTGATCGTTCCCTCTGCTGAGGGTCTGGCAGGGCTTCCATGTATGAAAATGTCTCCTTGTGTTCCTTGGTGAGATGCAGCAGTAGCTTTACTACCACAAATGGTGCCTGTAACGTGGGGCCCAACATCATGCCAGATAATCCAATGTGGAGACAAGGAAAAAGAGAAAGAAACTCCAGACATCAGAGAGTCCAGCAAAGTATGCTCAGGGAAGCTACCAGAGGACAGAGATTAAGGTATTAATTGAAGGCTCCTGAAGGAAGAGGAGAGAAAGAAAATAAGCCTCTATGAAGAGAAAAGGCTGTGAAATTAATAAATAAATGAGAAAAAAAATCTCCCAGGTGAGAGCCACAGAATGGAGGCCCTTAGAGATAAAGAGTTCAGCTGGGAGCAGGGGGAAAAAAAGCAAGGTTCTTATTGCTTTCCTGATCATGGAGCCAAAGCTCCCTCCCACCGCTGGTGGTAGTGTGCTGTTGTATAAACTGAGTTTGTTGATGGCTTTTTTGCATGTGTGAAGTCAAAGTGAGTCTTTTGTTTGAGGTCTATGAAGAAGGATATATATATACCAAACTGCCGAGACTTTGCCAGAGATTCTTCCTACTGGCCCAGGAACCCCTACTGTTGTGGAGGCCAAGGCAAACCTGATTACAAGTGGTCCAAGCACTGGTAATGGTGATGAGAACTCCACAACATGAGGGAACCCTTCCTGCAGATGAAATGACCAGTTATTCTCCCAGATACCCCATTACTATGTCTACTTCCAAAGTTTGTCCTCTTCTTTGTATTACTCACTGGGTCCAATAAGTGCTGCCTGTATCCATAATGTGTAGGATTATTCATTGGAATATAGGCAACCTACCAAGGGCACACATGGGAAGAAAGCTCCTCCTTCTCAAGCAGGGCTTGTGCAGGCAACCGCAGATGCTATCATTTCTTGGGTGCAACCACCTTGGCATGTCTAGAAGGCGCTGGTTTGCAGCCATCCTTGTCCTTGCCAACCTCGGGCTCTTAGACTCTTAGAATCTCTCAACAACCACCACTCCCATCCGCGCCTCTTCTATGTTGTTCCGTGAGCCTTATGGATAGTAGTTGTGATACTTACGTTCCGATGAGAGATGAGCACTCCACAGTTACTTCTTCCTTCTTCTCTTGATTAATCACTCTCCACCAGGGGTGAAAACATAGTTTCTCTGATGAGGACTATGTTGGTGTGAATAAGGAATGTCTCCCACCGTCTGAGGCATTTGAATACTTGGTCCCCAGTTTGTGGTGCCGTTTGAGAAGGCTTAGGAGGTGTGGTTTCCTTAGAGGAAATGTGTCCCTGGAGGCGACTGTGAGAGTTTACAGACTTGCACTCTTTACAGATTCTCTCTCTTTCTGCTTCATGCTTGCAGTCTGAAGATAATGAGCTCTCAGTGTCTTGCTCCAGCCTCCATGTTTCCACTCTGCCATTGTCCAAGGCATCTCTTATGAAAGGAACAATTAATTGGAGGCTTGTCTGCAGTTTCAGAGGTTTAGTCCAGTGTCATCATGAAGTGTAGCATGGCGGCATGCAGGCAGGCGTGGTGCTGGAGAAGTAGTTGGTAGCTACATCCTGATCCACAGAGGGAGAAAGAAAGAGAAAGACAGAAGTCTCAAAGCTCATGGCCAGTGACACATTTTCCCCACAGGGCCACACCTACTCCAACCAGGCCGCACCTCCGAATCCTTCTCAAGTAGCGTCACTCCCTGATAACTAAGCGTGTTTAAATATTCCGGTCTGTAGGGGCCATTCTTATTCGAACTACCACAGCCATCACAGGCTTTTATCCCTCTGGAACCACAAACCCAAATAAACCCTCCTTTCTATAAATTGCCAACATTACATTGGCCAGTAAACTAACAGTTTGAACTACATGTAACTGCAGCTACAAAACCCGTTCTGGCATTTCAAAAATGATAATTTGTGAGATTCAGCCACTGAAAAGAGGGACCTTTAGGGTCTTTAAATACAATGTCAACCGTTGCAAACAATCACAAGGTTGTAAACATCAGTCATAAGCTTTTGTCACAAACTTAAATGAACAAAATGTCTCACTGATGATAATCATCAGAAATTTGGAGACATTTTTAGTAGTGCCCAGAAGTATACATAGCCGTTTGAAGCATGTAACAGTGTTCACAGGAACAAGTGAAACACAAAGGTTTTCATACTGTTTGCGTCTCTTTCTCTGAAATCCCCTAGAATGTATACTTGTAGACATAGAAAATAGTAGAATGATTGTCAGGGGATGTAGGAAAGGCAAAAGGAAAGTGACTACTGGTTAGTACAGGCTTCTTATTGGTTTGATTTAAATACTTTAAAAATAAACCTCTTTAAAGAGAGTGTACTTCAAAGGGGTGAATTCTATGGCGCATTTTGATGATGTCTCAGCCAAAAAAATAAAATAAAATAAAAGTCTAAGATAAATGTTCACCAAAGCAAATAAAAGACTCTCGATAAAAAGTTTAAAAGTTTATAAAGTTTATAAAAGTGTTTTTATAAAGAGGTTTTTATATAAATTCAAAGTCTAGTATTTCCCGCAGTACTGTAAAGCTTAACATTCACAAGTCTGTTGTACAAAGAAGACATAATGAATTTTGTACAAAGTCCCACAGGGATTAGTCTGTCTGTCTTGGACAATTATGCAAAAATTATCATTGGGGGTGGGGGTGAGAGTTAATGTACTGAAAGTGTTGGAAACTTCAATGTCACAATCTCCTCTGCTCTGTAGTAAGTGTGAGATGCACTGACTTCATTAACTGGCGTTGGGCAACTAGGAAGGGATATCCAAGCCTATGAGAGGGAGTTAGAGAAAAGATGGCAAATTCAGAGAGAGTGTGACCACCTGGGCTTAGAGACTGGGGGAAGAAGGAGAGTCGGCCCTTTTGTGGACTCTTGGAAACAGGGAGTTCTTGATGTTTTGTTTGAATTTCATGGAGAAGATGGCCCTGGGATTCACAGCAAGAATTTGAGTCCCTTAGATGCCCAGTCACTAGACAGGTTATAATTTAGTTTTAACTCCTCTTTAAAGTGTTATCTAAATCTCCAGTAATTTGTTTACTTATTTCAAATATCCATTGAAGTTGGCAGGTTGGCTGAGTGGGCAAAGGTGCCTGCAGCGAAGTCTGATGGTCTGTGTTCAGGCCCCTCATCTCACATGGTAGAAGGAGAGAACTGACTCCTGGACACTGTACAACCTGACTCACACACACACACACACACACACACACACACACACACACACAAAAATAAAATGTTTGTGGTTTTTAAAATAAAATACAGTCATCAGATGTGCATCAGCTACCATCCTAGGTGCAGGGAATGCAGAAACAAACAAAGCGAAACAAACATCGTCCTCTGTCCTTGCTGGATGGATTAGAAGATTTGAAACATCAGAAGGTGACAAGTGTGTAAAATACCACAAGTAAGGAGGGAGAATAGCAGCAAAGTAGTATAAGAAACTAACAGCTTTTAATTTGGGGAAGAATGTACTTATTTTCTTAAAAAGGGACATGTGAGCAAAGATTTGAAGCATGTGAGTAACCATGGACAAGCCATACGGTATCTGGGGGTGGAAGAAAACATTCAGTGCAAAGACGCAGAGGCAGGGGCATACCTGGTATATTGGAAGAACAGCGAAGGACTCCTGTGTTTAGAGTGTCACATTGGGGCAATAAAATGATAGGAAAGGGAGGCAAAAGAAAGTAACATCAGAGATGGAACTCCCAAAAGGCCTTGCAGTTTCCTGTGAGGGCTTTAGATGTTGCCCTGCGTACATCAGAAAGGCCTAGGGAGCTTTGAGTTCAGGACTGATTCAGTCTGACCCATTTCTAACAGGATCTGTCTCAGTTCTTGCTGAAAATCAACAATGGTGGGCGATGGCTGAGCCGTCAGTCAAGAGATACCTTTATCAATCCAGAGAAGAGATGAGTTTGGCCTAGCTAGGAGTGGTAATTGTGGAGGTGGTGGTCCGTTCATATGTACGTTTTGAGTATAGAGCTAATAGGATTGTGATATGAGTTTTCAGAGATAGTAAGGTCAAGGATAATTACAAGATTTGGGCTTGAACACTTATTTAATCAGCCTAGTTATTGCTATCTCAGAATGATCCCTAGCTACTGCTGCTAGATCTGACCCTGATAAGGAAGGAAATGAATATGGGAAGTCAAGATGCTGAGCCTTCATTTTGCTTTCCTAGGTGCCTGGCAATTGACTTCCTGGAATTAATAGATATGAAGCATAATATTCCTTTAAAAGTAAGCATACCAGGACACAATCAGCCCCTAATCATATCGCTGCAAAATTCTATAACATAGAATGCACTTTTTATTTCCTTAACTCTTTCCCATCTAGATGCTTTAGAAAACATATTCTAAGGACTTCCTTTTCTTCGATTTAACTGAATCTTGTAAAAATATAAAAACAGAAACTAATGATTTTAGAGTTGAGAGTTCACAGAACTCCACTCTTTTGCTTCTGTCAACTTGCTCATATTAGAAGTGGAGAGGCCCAAGCTCGAGAACGCTGAGAATCAAGGTTTATCATCAGCCTCATATCCTTCAGAAAGGAATCTATAATTAACCCTATGGGATCCATATTTGCCCAAAGCTCAAGGCCACATTCAAAGCACATGGATCAGTACAGAGAAGATAATGTGGACATCAACTATCTTGAGAGAATATTCTTGTTTTAGAGGCTCAAAAATGGGCCAAAGAGCAGTGGCTGATACATATTTATATGCTCCAATGTAGAGAAAGAAAGGCAGGGAGGGAGGGAGGGAGGGAAGAAGGAAGGAAGGGGAGGAAGGAATCGAGGAAGGAAGGAAGGGAGGAAGGAAGCGAGGAAGGAAGGAAGGGAGGGAGGGAGGGAGGAAGGAAGCGAGGAAGGAAGGAAGGGAGGGAGGGAGGAAGGAAGGAAGGGAGGAAGGAATCGAGGAAGGAAGGAAGGGAGGAAGGAAGGGAGGAAGGAAGCGAGGAAGGAAGGAAGGGAGGGAGGGAGGGAGGGAAGAAGGGAGGAATGGAGGGAGGAAGGACTCACAGAAGGATTATCTACCTTTTAGAAGGAGCTTAAAATAACCCAATCCAGCTGTACATGTTGTTTTCTGATATGGCTAAAGAGGTTAGAAGGGATTTCCTTGCTTTTTGTTCTTCTGATTCTTATGTTGGTCACCAAAAGAAACAACACATTACAAGTGGCAAACTGACAGTAATGCCTCCTCATTGAGCCTGTTGCCCAGGGAGAGATCTTCTTTTATGGTGCTGAGGAGTAATAAACCAAAAAATGTCCAAACCTCTTGATTTTTTTTCTTGTTAGTAGTTATTTGCTGTGTGTGTGTGTGTGTGTGTGTGTGTGTGTGTGTGTGTGAGAGAGAGAGAGAGAGAGAGAGAGAGAGAGAGAGAGAGAGAGAGAGAGAGAGTGTGTTTGTTGGGGATTGAACCCAGGGCCTTGTGTTTACCTAGACAAGTACTCTACCAATAAACTGCCCTGTCCCTCTTAGATTTTTGAGATTTTTTTTCAAACATTCTTGTTTGAACCTCTGGTATTATTTCTAAATCACCGTGTCATATACTGTCAGAAATAACCTTCATAGGTGACCAGGCTAATACTTTACTGGCTTCTTCCTATGTAGATAGAATAATGATGACATAGTGTCACCATCTCATGCAACTTAGAAATGATCCTGCCGATGCTTGGGGCTCAGATCCTAACCTTCTCATCTTCTAAACCAGTAGCTAAGAAAGGCAATGTGTCCATAAGAGACTTCATTTGCTCAGCATATGGACTCCAGGTGTTAAACTAATAATGCCAATTGTGCTATTTCAACAACTGCTACCCTGTGGTTAAATTCAAATTCATAGATATTATTAGATTTCCTTTTAATATGGTGGTTCAGTGATCTTCCTCTTCCCTGTGAGCTGCTTGTAAAAAATTAAATGACAGGTGTCTGGTCTCACTGAGCTTCTCATTTGAGAGAACGCTAAGATTTGTGTTGGTATCCTGGAGTGTGGCATGGCATTATAATTATACATTAGTTTGATGGCATCATCTGGGCAGCTACTTTGAGGGATATCTATTCTGATAACTCAGAGGTGCAGGCCTTGTATTGATTTATATTTCTGCCAGTTGCACAGAAGCATTTTTTTAAATATGGGTACAGATGCTGACAGTCTGTTCTTTCCTATCTGTGATCATAGGATCAAAGTCAGTTCCTCGAGTTTAACATCAAACAGTTTGTCCATTGATCCATCTTGTGGGCTAAACCTCATAGTTCTTATTTGTGTGTCCCTCGTTTAGGACCGCTCCCTCTCTGGGTGTTGTGGATATCCTGCTATCTTATTATCCCTCTTTCTCATTCTCGCTGGTGGAAAGGTGTGCAGAGAATTCACATATTTATCCAATAAACAGACTGATAGGCTTCTTGGTGACTGACTGCTAGCATTGAAATATGACCAAAGTCCTTGACATTATGGGCTTGTGGTCTAAGTTTGGAGAAGAGCAATGCTCAGACAATTGGAAGGCAGTGTGAGAAATTCTCACCAGTGCAAAAGTTCAAGTATTATGGGAGCAACTTGGCTAAGGGCAAACAACAAAACTTTCTGGATACAATGATATCTAAGCTGAATTCTGAAGGATGAATAGGAGCCTGCTGAACAAAAAAGGAAAAATTAGGATAAGACTGTCTCAGATGAGCTGAAGCATTCTGGATCTGAAGAGCTATTGTATGTGTGACGTATAGGCATATTCAAATTACTAGTTCCTGGAGAGGTCTTTTCAGGTATTGGAGCTGTCTTTGGTTTGGGTAAAATCTGCTTTGTTGACTAGCACTTTTAGCTCTGTATCCTACCTGATCATGGGCTCCTTTTTATTGTCTCCTTCCTCGTGGGACTGTCCTAGAGCTAAAAGTGAGTTGAAGCTGGCTTGGGACCCCGTGTCATCCCTCAGGAGATGTCCCAGGAGATGAGAATGGAAGGCGTTCAGCTCTCACCTTAGTCCTGGCCAGAACACAGCTATATTATTAAGCTATTATTAAAAATTAAATATTGCCTGCTTCACAGAAGGTTATTAGCAAAGGAATGTGGCTTGGTTGGTGCTTATCTGCCCTGTAGCTGGAAGCCTAGGACTGAGCCCATCTACTGATAAAGTGTTTTCTTCTTCTCCCTGTGAGACCACACCTTATGCAGAAGATGCCCTTACAGGAGCTTGATGCTTAGACTTGAGTTCCACATGCAAATTGGGCTACTCAAGTATCCTTGTCTTAACCAATGGCTTCCATTCCTGAGTACTAAAGATCCTCCCCTGCCTGTATCTTATAAATGTAACCATCCTTGCTTTAATAAATGAGAGATATGCTCCTCTGACAGCCTCTCTCCCAGGATCTGATTTGCTCTCGTGGACTCTTAGCCTCTGATCTGGGACCTGCCAGGATGTGTTGACCACATCCTGTGCTTTCCTTCCCAGGGGCTGAGCTAATAGCTGATAGCTCAGCCATGCTCCAGGGAGGGAAGCAAGAGAGAGAAAACAACACTTTCCCTACTATACTTCTATATTACTAATCATCAACCAGGGAAAGTTTCGATCAGCTGCTTCTACCAGTTGTCTTGCCAGGTCCTGTTGCAGGAGTATGATGGGAGAATGTCCTGAAAATGATTGCTTCCCCTGAAACGTTTAGTTAACTCAATGGGATGTGCGTTCTAGATAAGGAATCTTTCTGTTTCTCTCTAAGAGTCTTTATCGCATTACCAGCCAAGCTCTCCTGTTCCAACAAATATATTCGGGTCTACTAGCTCTTACCAGCTCACTGGAGCTTTATGTCCCCATTTTGTTTCTCTACCAATGGTTTCTCTGTTGATTACTCCTGTCAGCTGACAAATACTTAAGGACTGAACATACGCATTCTCTTTATTGTTTTAAAGTAGAAGGAAGGAAACGAGAAAGAAAAGATAGGAAGGTAAGTGTAGGAAGGAAGAAGGTAGGAAGGCAAGGAACATGGTGTCAAAAAGAGAGGAGAGGGTAGGGGCAAACAGAGCAGCGGGGTCTTTGGGGTCAAGCAAGCGGTGGCCTCCTCTCACTCATCACCACACACCCTAGATATACCCACAACATCAATCATTTAATCCCGAAGTTTGGTCTCATTCCCCATTTTGCTTTGCAACTGTCTTTTGATAGGTGGCTGTCCTCTGTTAATACTTGTCAAAGTGAGTTCATTACCATAACTGGCTTTGATGGCTCCCTGATATTCCCTTGATGATTTGTTGGACTTTTTCCTTGCTTTGCTTCTTTTCCTGATTTTAAAGAGGGGATGGGGTGGGATTTTTTTTTTTTTAATTAAAAAAGCAGGTCGGGAAGGTGGCACAGTAAAGTGCTCTCTGCATAATCCCAAGGATAGGAGTTCAGATCACCGGGACTTATGTAAGGGTCAGTGGCTGTGGCAGCCCACCTGTGGGCCCCATGCTCAGAAGGCAGAGATAGGGAATCCTAGGAGCAGGCTGCTGGGCCAGACCAGCCATACAGGCAAACCCTGGCTTCACGTGAGAGACCCTGCCTCAGTGAAGGTGGAGAATGATTGAAGAAAACTTCTGGCCTTGGGCCTCCAGATGCATGGACACACACCTGCACAAACATCCAGGCCCTCCAGATGCATGGACACACACCTGCACAAACATCCAGGCCCTCCAGATGCATGGACACACACCTGCACAAACATCCAGGCCCTCCAGATGCATGGACACACACCTGCACAAACATCCAGGCCCTCCAGATGCATGGACACACACCTGCACAAACATCCAGGCCCTCCAGATGCATGGACACACACCTGCACAAACATCCAGGCCCTCCAGATGCATGGACACACACCTGCACAAACATCCAGGCCCTCCAGATGCATGGACACACACCTGCACAAACATCCAGGCCCTCCAGATGCATGGACACACACCTGTACAAACATCCAGGCACACTTGTGTATCCCCATACTTGCAAACACACACACACATGTATACCACTCCCAGGCATACAAATACATGAAGAATGAATGAATGAATGAATGAATGAAGGTTTATTGTTGCTTCCCCCTTAGCCTTAAGTGATTTTTTCCCCAAGGTCTTCTAAGTTTATTTTCATTAATTTAGTTAAGTTTTTAGGCTGGGAATTCCCACACATTTTTTTCCACCTGTTTTCAATTGTTTCCACTCCATTCTCCTTCTGAATGTTGTGTTACTAGCACTTCCTGTGCAGAGTGCCCTTCTCTTCAGATTTCCCTTTCAGGCTTTGCTTGAGTCCACAGCTGGGCTTCACTGGTACCTAAGTAGGCCAGGCAAGCTGCTGCAGCAGCAGAAGCTGATGGTTAGAACCTTTGATCCCAGAATGGGGGGAGGGGTGTGTGAGGCACTAAGACTTCCTTGCCATGAATTTGGGAACAGAAGAGCTACATACTAGGCTTTAGAGGAAGACTCTGTCTAAAATCAAAACCAAGCCAAAATTATGCACAGGATTGATAGGCCTACCAACAGTCCATGGCCAGATCAGGCCAGTAATAAATCTAAAAGCACAAGATAATCTAGATACTTCAGTGCAAAAGAACTAAAATGAAGGTCTAATATACTCCTAGCTGTGAGCACAGGAAAGAAGGAGGTGGTGGAGGGGCTGTGCATAGTTCACACTGAGTGCTAGGATAAAAAAACAGGAAGAGGTGGAGCCCTACTCAACAATTTAGATTTGGTGCCCTGTGGGACTGTTAGTGCATTACTGTAGAGGGATAGGCCTGTGGGAAAGCTAGGAAGGGTCTACAGTCCAGGAGTCTACATTCAGAGGCCTTGTGGTCTGGATGGAATGTCGACAAGCCTTTAATCCCAGTATTCAGAAAGCAGAGGTAGCAAACACCTTTAACCCCAGTAATTCCGATGGCAGTGGTGGCCTACGCCTTTAATCTGGAAGCAGACACAGGAGGCAGAGCTCAGCAGGAGTCAGTGTCACACCAGAAGTGATGCCTTAGATGAGACAGAGTGGAGGACAGGCTAAGTGACTAATCAGAGTTAGCAGAGTGAGTCACAGTAAGGACATGCCTAACTCTCAAACAGAAAAGGTGGGCAGGTAGAGGAAGAACAAGACGTGGAGACAGTGAAGTGATCTGACTGAGGGTAGGGGCAGAGAGGCTGACTGAGGCAGTGTGGAGCAGTGAGAGCTCAGGGAGAGACACAGAAGCAGCTGGCAGAAGTCAGTATCAGACAGGAAGAGTGAGTCAGTTTGAAGCTAAGCAGAGCAGTTCAGTCTGAGGCAGGCAGAGAATCAGCCAGAGTAAGTCAGAGTCAGAAGAGTTCAATCAGAAACAGTCAGCCGACTGAGAAGGTCAGTTTGAGCCAAGCAGCTTGGAGAAGAGTTTGAGCCAGAACAGCAAACCAGAAGAGTTACTTGAATTCGACCAGCTCTGAGTTCAGAAGGAGCTAGTCGGGGTAGCTCAGTCAGCAGTGGAGGCTTGAGACTAGATTGTAAGGATTGTTCCAGGGCTCTAGGGTGCCAGGCTAGAACCAGTGATTGAATTTGATAAAATAATAAAAAGTTTCTGCCCCGAATCAACATGTACATCTGGTATAAATCTATGACTACACGTTACACTAAAGCAGTCCATGATCATACTGAGCTGTCTCCTTAAGGCTTATGCCCTGACCTGGGAGGCTGTGTTAGAGAATCTAGCCTGAACTATTTGGAGGCTGACAAATAATGCATGTATACAGGCATTGGAAGCGGCAAAGTTATGCTGGGTCCTGTAGTGGTTTTGTAGAGTTTAGCTAAAACCTATGTAGTCTGCTGGGTGGAATGCCAAATTTCTTCCTGGGAATTTTTGCTTTGGAATATCCATTTCTGGTAGTGTAATCAGAGGAACTGGGAAGGACCATCTGGCAGAGTTAAGTATCAAAGGTGCTGGTGAGCTTCTGCAACTTCTAGGATGGGTTTTATCAGTCAGGGTCTCCTGGAGAAACAGAAGTGTGTGTGTATCTGTGTGTGTGATAACAAGAGAGAGAGAGACAGAGAGAGAGATAGAGACAGAGACAGGTAGGGCTCAGAGGGAGTCCTTTTCCACATTATCTGTCTCCCTTTATTCTAAAAGAATGTTTTAAAAGTTCCCAGTTACAAGCTCAGAGTATTTATTGATCATTGTTACCTAAAGAGAAGAAACAAATAAAAAATTATTTTCATATACGTTAGTGTCTTTCCTGCATATATGTCTGGGGGTGCTGGATCCCCTGGAACAGGAGTTACAGGTGGTTGTGAGCCACTGTGTGGGTGTTGGGAATTGAACCCAGGTCCTCTGGAAGAGCAGCCAGTACTCTTAACCACTGAGCAATCTTCCACCCTGAGAAAATTCTTCCAACAATTACATTTTTTTTCTGGACTGGAAGAATTGAGAAACAAAAGAGGTTTACTTACCTGTACCGGGTGTGACAGCAGCTCTGGGCCTAGGATTGCTTTCCCTAACACATCTGCCCCTGAAAACTTACTGTTTAAATCAACCCAGGGCATGATGTTAAATGTTCAGGCTAATGTGCACATCTGTCACCTAGAGGATGGATGCATTTACTGAACCCACAGTAAATGCAGGGTGAGGCAAACATGAGGTTTTGCTTTGTTTTTTGACAAAATGATGCTCCTTAAAGATGACATTTATTCAAATTCCACAAAGAAAATTTTATTTCACATAGTCTAGAGAAATTCATGGTTAAAGGAGCCTGATGACAGGCCTTCTATATTTTCCACTTTCTTATGATCCTTTTATTATGAGGCTACTAGTGATGTGCCACATACACTCTAGGCTGCTGAGTTCTGAGTGGTCCTCCCGTAGTCCCTTGTTTGCAATGAATCTATTGCTCTCATTAGTATATGGCCTTTATAAGAATTTTAGAAAAATGTTTCTTTGATACATATTTTATTAAACTAGCCTTACACAAATGCTAAGATTTATCCTTTTTTAGGATCTTTATAGTTTATACTAAATCTCTTTAATTCCTTTGGATTAATATTTCTTTGTGTTTTTTTTTTTTTTTTACAATAAAATGGACTTAATAGAAATGAATTTACAAGGTTTGATGGTCAGTCTCAATTCTCAACTTGATGAGATTTGGAATCACCTAGGAGATAAACTTCCAGTCAGTGAGGGATTATCCTTCATTAAGGTTAATTGACATGGGAATACCACCTTAATTGTGGGCAGGGCCATTCTCTGGGCAGAAATGCTAGGTAGTAAAATGTGGAGAAAGAGAGCTGAGAACTCACTCCCTTGCTCTCTGCTTCCACTTGTGCATGTCATGTGACCAGTTGTGCCACATGCTGCCTTGACTTCCTTGACACAATGACTAGAACTTTGAACTTTGAGCTGAAATAAACATTTTATTCCATAAATTGTTTTTGCTAGATGATTTTTTATAACAATAAGGGAAAACCAAGACAAATGGTTACTGGGCTTTTGTGTAATTTTAAAACTTAGCACCGACATGTTTGCTAATCGTACTGCCTACGCACCTTCACATCTCAGGTAATTTTGTTTACTCTTAAGAACACCAGGATCTGCTTTGCCTTCTTAGCTTAGGTTTTGAGTGCTGATGTTACAGTCAGCACTCAAGTCCGGGATGGACTTGACCTCTGGTGACTTTAATATCTGAAGACCTCAGCTTCCTGAGAAGTGGGATCAGGTGCTTTATAAAAATAATGTCATTGTTTGTAATTTTTTGACCTAGTTCTTGTTACTTCCTGTTCTGCTCTATAATTTGCAACAGTGTCAACAGAGGGGCTGTGTTAGAAAATGTGTCATCTGTGTCTAAACATTCCTTATAACATTTTAAGGAGAATTGTCTTCATTCTTGGCTTCAAATTTTGACTCAGTTTTACTGACAATAGTGTTTATAATGTGTTTTGAGTTTGGAGGATTTCTTCTACTTAGCTCAATGTTCATCTATTCCTGTTTATCTCTACTATGGATACTCAAACCATTTCCAAATCCTGTTATTGACCTATCAAAGGCCCTTCTCTCTGATGACCCTGACAGGGAGTCCCACTTCTGGATCATATTATGTGATGATTGCTTTTATTTTCATTTCTGAATCTTAGCTAGTCTAAAGAAGTACAGGGCACACAAAACAAAGTTGTATTGTCTTACTATTTTGAATAATTTACAGTAACTGTTTCGAACTATGTGCCTCCAAAGCACATGTTTCATTGGTGAACTATTTTAACACTAAAATGAAGCCATATGTCCACATGTAACTTATAGATCTTTAAAAAAATACTTGTGTAAATGTGTCTTCTTATTTTTTACTTGTAGTAGTTAGCCTACTGTGTGGGCTCAGCCAGGAAAACAAGGAAGCATTTTCACATGTGGAAACCCTGTCAGACCTCAGCAGGGGGAGCCACCATCCATGCCAATGCCATACTCGATCGACAGTGGAACCCAAGCATCTGAGCTCAGGTATTTTTATCGATTCAGAACTCCTCAGGTGCAGATCATAAGCAATCAAACACCCACAGAATCCAATATTTGCAGACAATGCAAAATGCCAAGACCTAGTCAGACCATCCCCCAAACAGTGCACAAAACTATATTTTGTACATAACTTAAAAACTTCTACAACATTGTCTTGTATTTGAAATAATGTGCATGGGAGTTATGTGGTCTGACAATATATATCTTAATATATCTTAATAACCAATAGTAATATCTGTTCTATTATAACTGATATAGAATAGGTTTATATCTGTTAAGAGCACAAAGTATTCCATTCCATGACTCTGTGTTACTTCAATTAAAATGTCATAGGATATCATAATATGCATGTATACTGTATGCTGTAGTACTTGGCTTATGAGAAAAACATCTCTTCTACTACATTATAATTTCTTGGTTTGGGGAGATATTTTACAACAAACTGTCTCAGAGTATAATATAATACATAATAATGAGATATCTTTACATTCAAATGAAAAAATGGTAAATTGGCAGAAACTAGAAACTATATAGTTGAAAATAACAGCCTGAAAATTGATGTTGTTGGATTAAACCAAAAATATATACAATCGGAAAAAATAAGAAGCAAGAAATACCTTAGTAATTCTGGGATAAAACCAAAAGAAGTCTTCCCAAATTCCAACAAGTTCAAAGGTTAATTCTGCTTGTCAAAACAAGTACAGGACATTCTCCCTGTTCTGAAATAACAGACCTTGGTATAATTTATGATGAGAATATGGGTCATAACACCTTTGGGGAGGTCAAACAACCCTTTGGGGTCTTCTAAGACCATCTGCATATCAGGTATTTACATTGCGATTCATAGCAGTAGCAAAATTACAGTTCCGAAGTAGCAATGAAAATAATTTTATGGTTGGGAATCACCACAGCATGAGGAATTGTATTTAAAGGTCACAGCATTAGGAAGGTTGAGAACCACTGCTCTAGAAGGATTCCTCAGGCCAACACAGTACGGCAACCGTGAGCAGTGTCCCCGCAAGTAGTACAGAGTGGAGACATGGTCCTGTGGGTGCTGGTTGATGAGTAAGAGAGGGTGGAACGAAGTTTCCTTTCTTATTTATTCATATACGCCAGAACAGACTGGGAAAATCTGCACATTTCTTCTCCTCCTCTTCCCTCCTCCTTTGATCTCTGGAAGTGGCTCAAGTCTTTTACCATCTTCCTTTTACAGTTGTCTGGAGGACCTGAAGTCACTGCTGGAAGCATCATTGTGGCATTTCACTGGCAGCCTCTCGGGCTGAAGCACCATTTGCTGTGCTTTATAATTAACTACCCGTTCACTTGACTTTTGATCACGTTTTCTTAACCTTCTCCAGCTTGACTCCCTCTTTGCCTCGAGGCACCCTGACCTTCGTTTCTGTAGAGTGTCTTCACCAAACAAGTAATTATATTTCCTAAGCCTCTTAGAGATGTAAACCTTTTAAAAGGTCTCTCATCAGTTTTACAACTTAGAAATGTCTCCCAGCCATCTTGGAAATTTAATCACCAGAGGAGATAGCAGCCCTGTGTGTCCTAAGTTTGTTCTAAGTTACTGAAGTGTCTCTTGTCACAGTGGGATGATAAAGACTTTTCTTTAGTGTAAAGTAGTAAACGCAAATGACCTCTGTTCTCCTAACTTCAACAGGGAACTTTCCCCCAGCCTTCATATCAGTGGAACTGAGTTTCCCCTGAGTTCTCACCCCCTTCATTATTAGAAGGGTCTTCAATGGGCTGCTTTGTTTATTTAATCTTGTCCAGTGAGACATTTTGATACTTTCAATTTTCTGCCCAAATTAACATTCTTATTTCATAATCATTTCTCAAATGAGATATTGTTTGTGGTATTCACCAGACAAGACTACTCAGACACAGGTTTAAACCAACAGAAAGTATCAGTTGGCTGGTGACTATACTGGGTATTCAGGATCCCAGTGTAGCTCTGAGCCTTTCTCAAGATGAGCTTTTAAGCACAAAAACCATATTCTGAGTTGACATACTTCAGTTAATAAGAACAGTTATCCAGAAGTGGAACTACAGAAGCTAAAAAGCAAGGTTAGTACATTTTGAGACTTTCCCAGAACTATATGGATTTTGACAGATTAGGCCTTTGTTTAAGTTTTGGCAGGTATTGCTATCTACATGCTGAGTCATACAGCCTGAATGGCACTTCCATCATGAAATCAGTTGTGTTAAGGTCTCAGAGCCTATTAAGGTCTGGGGCCCTGTTATAATATCATTGAGAAGTCAACCAGGTCAGTAATGTGTGTGTGTGTGTGTGTGTGTGTGTGTGTGTACAGCTAATATGGAGATCAGAGAACAATTTGCAGAAGTTGATTCTCTCCTTCCACCATAAGGGTTCTGGGGATAGAACTCAGATTATTAGCAGCAAGCTCCTTTACCCACTGAGCCCTCTTGCAGGCCCCCTTCAGTACTCATTCTTCAGTAGCCTAGTGCTTTGACATATTTTTAATGGAGCTGTTAATTCACTTAGATTCCTGAGCTCTCTTCAAGCAAATTAAACATAATCAACTACATATTTCAGACAACCTGGAGGAATATCAATGAAATAATTTCAAGTCATTTTTTAAGGCCATGTACTTAATTTCAACCACTCACTAGAGAACAACCGAAGAATACAGAAACTACTGCTGGGCTCCATCCATCATAACTGAGTTCATTGGCCTAGAAGTAAGCTGGTCGTAAAGAATTTGGAATCTTTGTTGATGCCAATTTGCAGTGATGTCTGTGAATCACTAAGTTTCTTAGAAATTTTAAAAATTAAATCAACTCTTTCATTTTTGGATTCAGCAAGCACTTTCTGGGAGCCCACTTCCTTCCAGACACCATCTAATGACTAAAATGAACCTTGCCCTGTCTCTGATGTGAAAGGCGATCTCAAAACAATGGGCAAGCAGAATATACTTGCTGCAGTGCAAATAAAGACAGCAATACAAATTCATCCAAAGTGTGACAGAAACCCAGGCAAGACAGCGATTAAAATACTCTAGGGATTCTGTCTGACATTATTAGGCTAATGTGTGTGCACAGACAAGGGTATCAGAGCATGAAGAGAAGATTCTAAGTAAAGTAAACAATAGGTACAAATCCCAGGGACCAGAAAAACACGCTTGTCTCAATGTCCTCAAGGCCTCTGATGGTGGTGGCATTGCCACCACCGCTGTGACTTCATTGGTCTGTGTTGACCAGACTTCTTGATAAGGGTGCACATTTTCATTTTTTCTGGAAAATTGTGTCCAAATCAATGCACATCAACACCAATTTACATGGAAATAACAAAATGTATTTTGTAGAAAGAACAAAGTGTCTAACATGGCTAGTCTGCAGAATAGGATCTGGTCATTGTTCCTAATTTTGAGACAAGGTCTCCAGAAGATAAAGCTGATCCTCCTTACTCCACTTCCAAAAAATTCTCAGATTATAAGTATGCATAGCTATATTGAACTCATTCTGAAAGCCCTTCAAAATACACACACACACACACACACATGGACACAGTGATGGCAATTGTAAATTTTTGATTGCATTATTGTATAAATTTACTCAATCTCCCCAAGCTATTCTAGAAATGATAGGTTAAATGGCATGTAAATTACAAAGCTACTTAAAAAAACCAAAGTGTAGCAGACTGAATGTGAAAAATCAATCACTCAAAAAGTCTCTGGTTGACTTATGTGCTTCTTTGATTAAGGAGCTCTGGCTGGAATCCTAACAGCCTACAGATGTGGAGGCTCCCAGCACAGTGATCACAAGGGGTGACAACAGAAGAGGGTGGTCTCACAATCACAGAACCTTCCCAGAAAGACAAATCGAGCCCTTCACTTGCCATCTACAAGAAGGGCAACCCGAGGATGTGACACGTGTTACCTCTTAAGTCTAAAACGACAGTTCACTCAAGTGCTTTGTTTCAACAGCACAGTTTTTGAGCTTTTAGAATTGCTTTCTGTAGTGCTACGATGAAATAACTGCTGTGTGCTATCTCTAGAGGCCCTTTAAAATCAAAGTATCTATTCAAAGATCTCTCCAGGCCAGATCTCAGGCGCCTCAAGCTACAAGAATATTTTTAAACAAAAACTAGTGAAATAGAAAGTGTTAACATCCCTTAAGTACACATCAATCCCCAAAACAAAGACAGAGACTTTAAGTTTTCTAAGCTCATTCCCTGGGATGGAATGATACACATATCTAGTGGATCTCTAGGAAACTGTTTTAGAGGAGACCAACTCTCTCTAGATTTATATAGCCAGGATAAAACCCAGTGTCTTCCTCATCATCGCCAGTTGGCTATAAATAACTTCTCTCAATGCAATAGAACCAATGGCAATGCAACATAATCTCTCACACGGTTACAAGATAAAAATTAAATGCATTTGACATTTAAGCCTTTTTTTTCTTTCAATAGTTTATGAATGGGAATTATTTCATTCAGATCACAACTAACTCTCTCTCTATTACAACATATCGAATTAAAGTGAACAAATCCATCGACTTCAAGCCACAGCAGAGCCTGAAAGACAGGTTTGAATGAAGAAGTTAATGTTGATGCTCACGGACAGTATTTTTAAATTATAAAGAATGATTAAGAAAACCAAAAAGAATAAATATCTTTTCTTTGTTCTGAGAACTTTTGTCAGAAACTCTACTGATTGTAGCTAATGTCAGGTCACAGATAGTAGAACTATGAAGCCACAGAATTTTGGGAAATCCAAAAGTTTTTGTCTGAAGTCAGTAAAAGGAATTGTAACATACAGACTAACTCTCTGGAGCAGGAAGTTCTACCTATTTCCTAAATCTTGTCCAGGCATTTCTCTGAAGCAATTACATACAAGGGTGTAGCTGCTACTCTGTAGTATCTACTAAGGTGAAGAGCCAAAGAAACTAACCTTTCTACATAATCAAGAAGAAAGGCTGTTTTGTTCTTTGTACAGATGTGTCCATGGTATGGAAGCAACCATCATAGTCACAGTTTAAAACAAATCATCATTGGCCCTATTCTGATTATTTCATTCGGTTTTATGTTCATTGAGCACCATTGAAACCTATAATTCAGTTCACTAAAAGAGCTTGTTGATCAAGGAGTGCCCTAGAGAATGTTCTAATCTTGTACTGTCCTGTCTTGTACTGTCCTGGTTTCTCAACCAGTCTGTTTGCCTGGTATGAGTCAGTCTCTTCTGGATGAAATAACAAAATTAAGACTGGTGATCCAAAAAAGATGTGGATCTGCCCTTTCTTGTAATAGATGGTGATTGGCATACCCTGGAGGCTGAACTTATTAGTTCCACCTTCACCTTTTTGAGTTTCCTTAGATGTAGCTTTTAAGAATTACAGTTTCTATTTACCTGTCTATCATCTATCTATCTATCTATCTATCTATCTATCTATCTATCTATCTATCTATCATCTATCTGAGACAGGGTCTATTCATATAGCCTTAGATATCCTGTAACTCGCTATGGAGGGCCTTGAACTCAAAGAGATCCCCTTGCATCTGCCTCCTGGGTGCTGGGATTAAAGGACTATACCACCATGCCCAGTTAGAATTACACTTTTTAATTTAATCTGATTGTGGTTGAATGGTGAAAAGAGCTTTGATTGGATCGTTTACCTCTCTCACCCCCATATAAATCTGAATCAGCAGACTTTGTATAGCAGGTACATGCTATAAGGTGGAGCCCAGTGTTATATTTGGCTGGTAGTTGTTAACAGCATTGATGAATCCTCAGTTAGAAATGTTATCTTTAGGGAAAAGGCCCCACCAAGCTGAGCAGTGGAGATGTGTGATTTCCTGGAAGACCAGACCCCAAATTCAAGGAGGCATTCCATCTGTTTGACCAAACAGGTGATGGTAAAATGGCATATAATTTTTATTTTCTTTCTCTATTAGATCACTCTTTCATGTTCCAAAGAGATTTGTGGACAGTCTTAATGACATGTCCACTGACTAAGCACCTCTCCTACTCTGCCAGAAGGTGTTTGCTTGCAGCTTCCATTATCAGACATGTTGGAGGCCCTCATGCAATTCAAGAATTGTGGAGAGAAAGAAGGAAAACTCCACCCCCAAAATGACAAACAATAAAGCAACAGCAGAAAACAAGGAAACAAACCCAGAAAGAGGCTTTTTGAAAGGAAGCTTGTATTTCAGCTTCTGCTCAGTAGAGTGAGGGTTAACTGAGTTCTTTCATATTTCTCTCAACTGTGACCCTTCATCGCCATCCCCTGTACAGCTCTGTAAGCAGGTTGGATGGATCTGAGAGGCAGATCACATTCCCAAGGAAGAGACTTTCTGCAACTGATCCAGAAGTATAGATGAGAAGACAATCTGGGAGATCCTTACCCTTAACCATATATAGACAGGAGACAACCCCTTAGAAAGGAATCGGAACATTTTCTATGGGCCAGGCTTTTTTTTACGTGTATGAACTTAAAACAAGTCCTGTAAAGTCTATGCTATTGTGGTAAATAATGAGAGATTGGGAAGCAGACACACAAGAGAGATGAACTAGCTCGCCATTGTTACACAGATTAATAATTTGCGGAACGGGACTTAAGTTTAACTCCAGAGTCTGCATTTGAGCCCTAATTGTACATAAGGTGAGAGAGACAGAACCTGGAACACACTGAGCACAGATAGGATCAGAAGAGACAGGTGATGTTTTAAAATGCTTCAAGGGGTTGGTTTGTCTTCAAGCTTCATGACCATGGTTCATTCCCCAGGAATCTAGAAGGAAAGAATCAACTTCCGTAGGTCCCAAAAATGGCTCAAGTAGACACTGAGAGAAATGTATGGCCATAAAGCAGTTTATTTCTGTGGAGCACATTATGGCATGCCAGAGTCAACCAATTGAAAAAAACAAAACATGGTGACTGTGAGATGCAGCTGCTTGGGCTTTTTAAATGAAACAGGCAATAGCTAGGGGATCTCTCTGATTGGTCAGGAAGCTGGAAAGTCAAGGTCAGGACTGCTCACCACAAGGGGGCACTAACACTCCTACAAACTGTCCTCTCTCCATCTCTCTCTCACCCCCCCCATTGACATCTCTCTCATACATACAAATAAATTTTTAAAACTTTTTAAATTAAAAAGTTGAAAATAAAAAAATGATGTTAGATTACGCACATGAGAGCAGGCTATTACTAATGGAAATACAAGTATTAAGGGTACTTTCCTCTCAATTTATTTAATGTTTTAAAATCGGTGTCTGCTGGAAGTTCCGTTTTGTTATAGCTACATTCTAAAGGTAGACTTCTTCTTGGTGTCCTGGAGGATGGAATATTAACTTACATGTGAGGAACCTGCCTGACTCCACTATGCTGTATTGTTAAAATACTGTTTTTTTTTTTTTTTTTTTTGAGTTGTTTTCTGGAACCTGACCTACCCTGATCCATGATCTTTATTTTGAGATCACTCTGACCCTTCCTATCCATCCTCCGGGACCCTCCGTAGTCACCACCCTACTCACGTGAGCCCTATATTGTGCTTTTTGAGATTTTTCTATACTTCCTTATTGTCTCCCTCTGTAAAACCTGCACATGATTTTACTCCTTAAAAGGGGCCCAAGAAATGGACTTAGGGCCGCTCTCTTTAACCTGATTTAGGAGACGGTCTCTGGCCAGACCTCGGTGCACCTAAAAATAAAAAGCAAGCTTGCTCCAATTTGGCTCAAATTGTAGTAGTGGTCTTATTTTTGACTGGTGGGATTAATACATGTTGTGTGGCCACAGGGAAATCATTCATCCTGCGTGCCTCCTTTCCATAGGCAAAGGACTAATTTTCTACTAAACTCTACAACTCTTACCTCTGACGCGGCTTTGGATAAGGCATATGTTCCTCCAGCAAGTCTGCATCCTCATCTTTAATATGCAAAGTACTAATCACAGGAGGCTGTAGTGGAGATTAGCAAGGCAAATAAATGAGGTGTTTTGTCACTTATTACATGCTTGACAAACATTTGTCTCGCGTGTGACACCATGCAAAATACTTCCATATGCAACATTACCTGTCACTAGATTTATTAACAAATGTAAACAGATTTCCAGATAGCTACTCACCTTAATGTCTGGGGACTCCTTATTCACGGCGCTTTAAGACAATTACCTTTCAGCTGGAACCGTGTGAGGTGTAAATATTTCTTCATTATTATTATATTATAGTAAACCTTGGAAGAGTAAATGTTTTAAGTGAAAGACAGCTAAAGCCCCAAGACAATCCGCTTCCAAAAGCTGGAGTACAGACTAGAGAAAGGGATTTGAGGTTGACCTTGGACAGTTTTTCTCTGATTAACTTACCGCTTGGGTAATTCCTTTCTCTGAGGGTGTGCCTCAGCATTTTCAAACACTGCTAACCTTAAAGTTACACATCAGGTTGCAGCCCTTTCTGACCAATCACGACGGCGGCTTTGCATAACAGGACTTTCCATCACGGACTTCTAGCACTGGATTAAAGTTACAGCTGAGAGAATTTGGGGAATAATAGAAAGGCTTTACGCATTTCAGTCTCAGCATGGGGGTAAATGTAGATGAAGTGTAGGAGAGGGTTTTAACAACAGGTTTTGTTATTTAGCTTGTGAAATGAGTTTTTGCATTGTCTGATAAAATACAGGTGACCCAGTTAAAGAGGAATCTTAGATAAAAAGATAAACTTTTAGTTTAAGCATATACTATGCAGTATTTTTGAGATATTTAAAATATTATTTGTCGTGCTCCTGAAATTTCAGTTAATTGTGCTTTGTTATTTTATGAGCTTCATCTTGGATCGTGTTTGTTGTTTTGCAAATGGGAAATAAACTAATGTCCTTTTACGATAAAGAAACTATTGAGGTCAAACTCCTGTCAGATCTCTGGGAAAGGCCCTGGGGCCCCTGGAACACAGGCTGTGGCTACCCTCACTAGACGCTTTCTGCAGAATGAAGGAAGCTCGTGAGCTCCATCTCTGAGCAGTCGCAATCGGGGCTGAGGTCTGCAAACCTTCCACCAAATGAGGAGTGCACACCTAAGAGACTTCCTCCCACGCGGGAAACCCTTATTTCTCTTTTCTATTGGGGAAGCCACTGGGCGAAGCTCTGCGCACGCGCACAAGGGCCTTTCGCCTTGGCCCCGCCCCGGAAAGTCACGTGGGCTAGCCTCTCGCCGACGCAGACCTGTCACGTGACTGGAGGGGTTGCTCTCGAGCATGGAGCCGGAAGAAGGGACGCCGCTGTGGCGGTTGCAGAAGCTGCCCCTCGACCGGGGCGCCAGGGTGAGGCGCTGCGGGAGGCCTGGGAGGGCGGGCGGGGTCGGGGCGGTAGTCGGGGTCCGTCGCCTCTCGGAAGCTCCGAGGGTGTGGGAGCCCTGGATCTTCTGTGTCACCGAGTGCCCTGTGCCTCTCTCTCTCTCGGCGGGGCGCGAACCCGCGCGGACCTGACTCCCGGAGGGCGGCGGGCGCCAACTCCTAACCAGAAAAGAGGTGGCTACCAGCTTGTCTAAATGTAGCCAAGAAGTGCTTGCAACCGCTGAAAGCAGATCCACCCACAAAGTCAGTCTTGTGAGGCGCAGGGACCGACGGCGCCGTTAGTCCAACCAGCCAGGCTTTCCCCGGAGTCCTCCCTGGGTCCTGGCCCCTGGGAAGGGATTGATGGTGGCCCCAGCCTTTAACCAGCCAGGCTTTCCCCGGAGTCCTCCCTGGGTCCTGGCCCCTGGGAAGGGATTGATGGTGGCCCCAGCCTTTAACCAGCCAGGCTTTCCCCGGAGTCCTCCCTGGGTCCTGGCCCCTGGGAAGGGATTGATGGTGGCCCCAGCCTTTAACCAGCCAGGCTTTCCCCGGAGTCCTCCCTGGGTCCTGGCCCCTGGGAAAGGGATGGATGGTGGCCCCCAGCCTTTAACCAGCCAGGTTTTCCCCGGAGTCCTCCCTGGGTCCTGGCTCCTGGGAAAGGGATTGATGGTGACCCCATTAGTCCAACCAGCCAGGTTTTCCCCGGAGTCCTCCCTGGGTCCTGGTCCCTGGGAAAGGGATTGATGGTGGCCCCCAGCCTTTGCCCTGACGAAGCTTTCAAACTCTGCTCCAGTTGTAGGTGAGGTTGGAAGAAATTTAGCTTCACTCCTTCCATTGCCAAGAAAATGCATCTTAAACGTTTTCTTGGATTTTACAGATAAGGACAGTGGAATGTCCGCAGCAGGTTTGAGCAATTCGCAAGCGGTTTCCAGCCCGCCAGGGCCGCAGCTAAAACTTAGGCTCAGGGTCCTGGACTTTCATGCTTGCTTTTCTCCCTCCTGCATAGAGATGGCCAAAACGTGACTGCTGTAAGTGACCTGGAGTGGACCCAGCAGTCTCCTTCCTGCTCCTCTGGCTTATCCACAGCCTCTGAGAATCCCTCCTTTGGGACTTCAGCTCCTCTCTCTGTGTCAGTTCCTCCCTAGCTTGGTTTTGTTTTAGTGGCACTACCTTCTTACCCAGCAACTCTGTCTCAAAAATCTGGGTTTCATTCTTGGATTCATCTTTCCCACATACTTCACCTATTTAACTCTGCCTATATAGACCCGCATAATCTCTCAGCCTCACACTTTCTCTTTCTCTCCCAGTATCTTGGCAAGTGTTTTGAAAAATAATGAATGAAAACTGAGCACAGGTTGAAGCCATGGCTCTTATCTGTTGTCTGCAAGGCCCTCCCCCATTTGGCCCTTACTCACCTTTCCAAAAATCGTCTGCCCTTTTGACCTTTCCCCTACCTCTCTAGAAGCTGCAGTTCCCAAACCTGCAGTGTGGTCTTAGTTCCAGTCCTATGCGTGCTGTGGCTGTGGCGACTTGAGACAGGCCTCTCCCCGCCTCTTGGTACCTGCTTTGAACATCTTTTGTATCCACTTTTCTTTAGCATATCCGCTTATTTTTATGTGTACTTTTTTGGTAATAGACTGGGGCTCCATTATGGTAGAGCCTTTCTTAGACCCAATTTCCTTATCTGTAAGATGAGAACAGTCATGACACTTGCCACCTTCATGGTGTAGTGAGGATCAGAATAGTGCTTGGTACCTAGGTAGGGGTTCACTGAAAGTGGTAGCTGTTACAGGTGGGTTTTTAAAAAATTATATTCCCACTCTATGTATAAACGCAACAAACTATGTATAGTTACGAATGAACAAAAAGCAGTGTTTTTATGTTTTTTAAGTTTGAGTTCTTGGAGTTCTGTTATCTTGGGGCAGTATGGGAGAAGATGAAATAATGTGTAAAAAGATGGGAGGAATTGGGTACACATAAACATACTGTCTTACTGGGCCTTAGCCAGTGCGTGGAGGTGAGTCGGAAGTTACTCACCTGTGTGCCGTTAGTGGGGGAGAGTTACTGTTCACTGTGGAGTGGATTAAGATCTAAAAGAATCAGAGTCGAAGACTTTCAGCTAAATGCTGTTTCCCAGCAATGTCGTGTGAATATGATGATCTGCCATAGGTCCGGCACAGCAGGTACAGAGTACACACTGAAGACTTGAAGCAGGAAGTAGCTCAAGTCTTCCCTGGACTTGTTCCAAGTAGTAACAGCAGTAAGACAGAGGCAGACTAGTGGCCGTCAGGTGTTCTGTACCTGCCTCGCAGGGTCCAGTCGCTGTGCTCACAGGTAACTCGTGACGTTGTGTGGACAAGTGACGGCTTTCTCTTACACTCAAGTTGCAGAGAAACTGAATAAAGGTAGGGGTTAGTGGAACTAGTAGCCAGCTCTGTCCCCAGTCCAGTCTTGGTATTTTGTTGTTGTACGTGACTTCTGTTGCTGGTAGGGTAGAGTGAAGGGATGGAGGCAAAGCAAAGCCAGGTCAGTAGAGCGCCCGTGAGAGGCTTTGATGTGGAAGTCATGGGTGGTTATTGGTATAGAAATGATGTCTTAGGATCCTGAAGGAAAACTTTTTAAATGTACTATTTTCTATTACATATTTTGAAAGCAATAATAGTGTGTCTTTAATATTTTAGTTTCTACAGGTAGACATAATGGGAAGTCAGATTTAGCTGGATTTGGTAGCTCATACCTGTACAGCACGTGGGAGGTTATGGCAGGAGGATTGCCATGTTTGAGCCAGTCTGGACTAGAGAAATGGCACCTTGCCTCGACAAACGAAAACAAAACAAAAAGCCCAAACAAACAAAACAAAAAGCAGAAATAGATCTTAAAAATTGTTACCTTTCTGCCTTAGCTGGTTTATATAAGGGACCTGTGCTGGCATCTGTGTTCTGCACGGAAGAGAAGTCTGTCTTGCCATTTGTGTTTAAGCACTTTTATTTCCGTTTTCTCCTTAGCTTCTTCACAACATAATCGACGGCGTCTGCGGCCGTGCGTATCCTGTCCACCAGGATTATGACACCGTGTGGAATTCAACCGAATGGAAGCATGTTCTGGAAGACGTTACCACGTTTTTCAAAGCTGTAGTTGGCAAAAATTTTTCTGAAGAAGAGGTAACTTCGCTCCAGGTCTCTTGACCTGGCAATAAACACCACCCAGAGTTTCTCACATTGTTTCTAGGGTAGTGTTCAACATGGGTGTTCAGTCAGTACCGCATGCGTGACACTCCTATGGTAACACGCTTAAAGCATGCAGAGGAGAGCAGGATGCTAAAGAACCAGCACTCCTGTTACAGTCGCAGTGATTAGACAGTTAACATGGGACCTCATGGGCGGGGCTTTTGCATCTTTGTCAAGGTTTATTGGTGCGTATTTATCTGAGTTTGAGGAATGGAGTTCTGTTTATTTGTCATGATGATTTGGATGATATTCTGGTCTGGAACCTCATCTCTTTGAATATGCACATCTAATCTGTCGCAGCGCTTACCTTTTCATACTTTTAATGGGGCTCTTGGTGAACACGCGTTTTGAAGTTAACAAAGTCCTGTTTCCCAGGATTTCTTTCGAGGATTAGTACCATCAGTGGCACATTTAAGAAATATGAAAGTATCTTTGTGGGCTTTCTTGCGAAGGCTTGATTGTGCTGGCCTCTGTGATCCTCTCTCAGGAATGTTTTGAATTGGAATTTTTGTGTGGAACAGGGCAATCTCAGTTTCTTCCACACAGTTGACCCACTGCCATCTGTTGGCGTGCTTGTCCTTTCCCAGAAGGCCTTCAGCCTTGGTAGTAAATCAGACCTTCATGTGTGGGATCTTGGACTCTTTTGGATTCCACTGGTCTCTGTTCTTGGTGTTTCTACACTGGTTTACCATAGCATTAAAGATAATGCTAAGTTAATTCTTGATATCAGCCCATAGAAGGCCTTCAGCCTCTTGTTTCTTCATGATTGCTTTGGCTCTCCTTGGTCCCTCCTGTCTTCATATACAGTTTAGCATCAGCCTGTCAACTGTAAAACCCTGTATGGAGTTTAGTGAGGATTGCACTGAATCTCTAGATTATTTGGGGGAGAATTGACAGCAATATTAGCTTCCTAGTCTATGAACATGGCCTCCGTCTCTTTATTTAGATGGGCTTCCATTTCTCTTTAATGTTTTATAATTTTTTTTTTTTTTGTTTTGTTTTGTTTTCTGGGACTGGTTTCTCTGTTGTAACTCTGGCTGTCCTGGAACTCACTCTGTAGACCAGGCTGGCCTTGAACTCACAGAGATCCGCCTGCCTCTGCCTCCTGAGTGCTGGGATTGAACGCTTATGCCTCCACTATCTGGCTATAATCTGTAATACAGAAGTCTTGCAAATATTTGGTTAGATTTCTAAAAGATGTTTTACTCTCCAATTTTTTTGTTTTGTTTTTTCTTTTAGTTAGGATGTAGAAACTGCTGTGTCTTTCCCTGTGTCAAATATTTTTCTTTGTTTATTTAGTATTTAGCTTATTATTTTAAACAAAGACTCATGATAGTAGACCCACACACACCTTAGGGAGAAAATGACTTTTACGTTTTATTCTGTTAGCTGTGTGATTTTACAGGTACTAATTACTAAGAGTAAAGTTTCTTTTTCAACTTTGCTGACTTTTAAAAATTCACCAATGACTATTACATTTTACCATCGTTTTTCTTCTGAATTGTTTCCCCTAATTTTGTTAATGTGGTGATTATTTTTTGCATGTTAAACTAAGCTTGTACTGCCATAATAAATCCAGCTCGGTCATGGCGTGCTTCTCTTCTCCGTATGTGCATTGACTGGATGACCCAGTGTTTTGCGCAGAGTTTTTGATCTCTGTTTGAGCGACACTGGCCTGTGAAATCTTTCCGATGACACCCTTGTCAAGGTCTCAGGTTTTATTCTGGGCTTGTGGACTGACTTTGAGATTTTTTTCTCTCTCTCTTCCTGTCCTTTGGAGGAGTTGATTTTTTTTTTCTTTTTTGATTTAGTTAGTTTTCTCTGTTTAATTGGTATTGAGTTACTTAATTTTTAAATCGGGAAAACCTTTATCTCATTAGTTTTTATTTAACAGCATAGTTGTCAGTAATATATACTGTTAATTCATCCTTTTGTGTTTTATATGCTGTGTGGTCTGAAACTGCTGTGTGTTCTGAAGTTCTGCGGTGTACGTCCTGTCGTTGGAGTAAGCGGAGTTAATGTCTTCATGTCCTGAAACTTCACTGTTGCTCTCTGGCTTTCTGTCCGTGGCTAAGAGTTGTGTTACTCTCTGAGAACGTGCTTGCTTTCCTATTCCTGTCTTCAGGGCTGGAGAATTTTGCTGTGCTGCATATTTTAAAGCTGTGTGGTGAGGCACACAGGGTTAGGACTTGTAGCTTTTCTCTTGCGTTTCTCCTGTTTCTTGTTAAACTCCTCTCTTTGAGGGCTGCGTTGCTCTGTGGGTGTCGTGCTCTCTAGCCTTGTCAACCTGTTTCTGTCTGTCTGTCCTGCAGGACCTTGTTAAGACCTGCCTGGGTTACTCAGCTTTTCATAGCTATTGAAGCGTTTTTTTTTTTCACCATTGTACTGTCATTTTAAGGAGTGTGTGGAAGGAGTATGGGCGTGCTTTTACGCTGAAGCAGGAGGTGCCTTTCACTCACCTTCTCACCATCTGTGTCCTCGCAGACACTCCAGCAGTTGAGCCAGCTGGATTCCTGTCATCAAGAAGCGGTTATGAAGTGCCTGAAGAGCAGGAAAGATGAGATCAAGCAGGCCCTGTTAGCAGAAATAGTTGATATTTCTTGTGCACAGCTACAGGATTTTGATTGGCAGTTAAAGGTAAGAATCTAGTTATTTATATGTTTTTGTGTGTAATGTTTGAATATACTTACTCTTTTAAAACAAAAATATCCCAAATTTGTTATTTTGATACTGCGTTTTTCCAAGGTAATAGCAAAGCTCATGCAGATTATTGGCTTTGTATTAACTTGGACGTACGAGCATTCTAAGCAACCAGACCATGTGTGGTGGCATTGTACTGATAATGAATTTTCCTAACCCTGTCAGTCGGAGATGGGAGAAATGTGTGTATATGCTAGGTCTTCTGGGTGCCATAACTTTCTCAAAATTGGTAAATACGATTTTACTTCCAGAAGGAAAGTATACATTACAAAGCAACAGCTTTTAAAACACCGTGAGAGGGTTGTGTGTAGAGTTGAGAAAGAACAATTTCACAGCAGCTTTCTGTTCTGTTAAGGTACCAGACTAGCAGACAGAGAACAGATACATTCTGTTTCTTGATTTTTGCGTGGTCTTTGATCCAAAAAGTACCTCGTGGTGTTTTGGTTAAGAGGACAAAAGCTGGGAGAGTGGGACAGTTAGTTAGGCTCATCAGTGCATCAGTAGCCACTTGTAGACAGAGTTGCCTTAGCTAAGGAGAAGGTCCTGTGGTTCTGGCCGTGGCCCAGCAGTTTGAAGATTTTCTTTAAACATGCTTGTCATACACAAAACTGGAAGTGTAGTAAGGATATAATACAGTCAAAGTTGAAATGGTTTTATTCCTGCTACACTGATGGACCTCATGATAAAAAGCAAATTAATAAGTCATAAACTAAAAGGTTTTCATTTAAACAAGCACTTAACATTTCAGGAAGTGTGCATGACAGGGAGAGGTGCTAATAGTAGATCCACGGCTTAACTGATGTGGCTTCGGTATCATATTTTACTGGGAGTGTTTTCAGGCAGGGGAAGGTCCCCATAGCTGCTTTTCTCAACTATGCGGTCTTCTGTGTTAATTTAATAATCCTCTTACTTTCGGTTGCTGGACTTACAAGGACCCTTACAAGGACCCTACCAGAAAAGAGCTGGACTTTAAAATCATGGTTTGTGAAATGTTTTGGGATACTGGAGACTATGCAGCTGGAAAAGATAAGGCTAGTTGCAGATACCATAGTTATGTTCAGAAGACTAGATGTCCTTTGGGTGGTATCTTGATAATATATTTGTTAACAGTTTGATATCCAGTCATGAATTAAGCTGCTTGATTTCCAAGAGTTTCTGGGTATTTTTAGTTTGCTCACCCATGAGCTGTCATCTTGGAACCGTTTCTTTAACAGTTCTGGTTCTTGCTGTATCAGACACTGTATTGCGTCTGAGTTTCTATAATGCAACATGGTTTTAAACCTTTAGTGTTTGATTTAGCCAGACAAACTCTGATCCAGATATTACTGGCCTTTGGATGAACTGCTGGCTCCTTTCTTCCTGCCCACTTCCTGTATTTGTTCTGTGTCCTTTCTTTTCTCTTCCTGGCCTTTGACTGTGTGTTCTCTTGCCACAGGTTTGATTTATTTCTCCTGTTTCTCAGAATTTGAGAGCGGACTGGATGCATTATTACCAACTCTGATGCTTGTTGAACGTTGTCCAACTTGCTGTGTATTGTCCTTCTTGTGTTAAACAGCTCGCGCTTTCCAGTGACAAGATTGCCACTTTACAGATGCCGCTTTTAAACCTTCATCTGGACGTAAAGGAGGACGGTGAAGTAAAACCATATTCTGTTGAGATGAGTAAAGAGGAGCTGCAGAATCTAATCAGCTCCTTGGAGGCAGCTAACAAGGTGTGTGCTTTAAATCTGTAGTATAGCTTGCATGCTTAAGCGTCAGCTGACCCTGGGAGTAGGAAAAGTAGAGTTCTGGTGAGTTTTAATGTGTCTCATTTGATATTTTATAGCAAGCACAGGAAATGTCATTGGGATGTTCTGACCTCTACTTTAAATGCTGAATCAACCATAACTTACAATGCTTGATTCCCGAGTTCTGAATTTAATTATCTGTTAGTTATTTCTGAAACAAAAGCAGTACTATTCTAACCGTAGTGCTTGTTTTCCTTCAGTATCCATTAGGCTTAAAAATAAAGTCTTTATCCTGAGACCATGAAATTAGCTGCTTCTAAGAAATGTCTTATTTGGGTGGACAAATGTTGGACAATTACTTTTGCAGTCTTCTGAGTGTAGGAGATAAAATACAACTGTAATTATGACAAAATCAGGTTTGAGACTCGATAGATTTAACGAATGCTTTAAATCTTCATATTTGCAGAGTTGTGTCTGAACTCCAGCAGCCAGTCCCAGTGTGTAGTATATGAGAAAACAATGTGTAAGCAACAGAAATTAGCTCTGAGGAGAATGTGAAGTCGACTCTTCCTGTCAGTGCTTGTTCCTGGGCAGCATTTCTCACGAGGTCTCATCTCAGGGATTGATTGCTTTTGGCCACCTCCCTGGCCGCTCTCAGTCTTCTAGATCCTCTTGCCTTTTTAAGCCCCGAGGAACCGTTCTCCACAGTTGCTCATGCTTTAATTTTGCCTTCATGATTGATCTTCATGTCCAGGAACCACACTCGTAGCGGAAGCCTGGTGGCTTTAGGATGAGAAGTGGGTGTGGTGGAACCCGGTGTGAGTGCCCAGTGGCCAGCATCTGTGCTGGCAGGAGCCATAAGCCACTGCCCTGCATTTGCTTGTCGATCTTCATCTCCTTCAGAGTTCATCTAGTAGACAGCAGCTTCATTCTAGTCCAGCCTGACATCATCACTTCTCCTGTTTGCGTCTTAAGGTGGTCCTGCAGTTAAAGTATCCTCCCCGTTTGTGTCTTAAGGTGGTCCTGCAGTTAAAGTAACCGGAAATGGTGACTGTCAACGCTACCAGATTTCACTGCTGCACCGGGGCAGAGCGAATGCTGAGTTCAGAGGGTGGATGCTGCAGCAGGCTGAGCAAGCAGCAGTGCTGTGATTACAGAGCTGAGACTCTGTCAGCAGCCCCGTGGAACAGGAAACTGTGTGCTTGATAGGAAATGTGTGGAATGGAAGATGAAAAAGCTGAGGTTGCAGTTTGCGTCTTCACAATGGTTTCTTTGTCTCATTTATTAAATATATGAGAAGTCTGTAGATAACGCTTTATCAAAAGGTAAAAATAAGTTCTAAAGTAATGTAAACACACAAAGCACAGACATACTGGACTATTGCTTAAATTTGAATAGCAGGACATGCATTATGACTGTATAATTTGTGATTTTGAAAATGTTGTTTAAAGCATATAGAACTCACATGTAACTCAGGAGCTTCCATGTCTTGTTTCAAAGAAGAGATGTAAGGTTTCAGAGAAAAGTCTGTTATCAGACATGAACAAAAAACATTTTAAATTTGTGTGAATAATTTGGGATTTCTGAATTTTATAAACTAAAACATAAGCTACAAAAAATGAAAATAACGTTCTCTGTGCACGTCCCCTCCGCCTCGGGAGACTGTGGTCTGAGAGACAGAGACGCTGTCGTTGATGGTATGGTGCACATATTACTCCAATACAAGTTGGTTTTTTATACATTCTAATATTGAATTTGAGCTTTTGGATGGTAACAAATCAATTGTAAAGCAAACCAGTTTTCACCTCAGCTAACTTTAAAACAAGCATTCTAAACAAATAAAAGTGTCCGGTTTTATCTTTATGTGTTGCTCAATGTGTGACTTCCTGAGTAACTCGGTAGTTGGTATGTAATTAGATGGTGCTGCTGTTTAGTACTGGGGTCCGATAAGGCACCAGTCTGACTGTCCAGAGCAATGATGATTACTATCCCTCTGTGAGCAGCCTCAGACAGGGCTGTGCCTTGAGTGCTGCTCTACGGGCTGTGGCAGAGCAGTGATTAGAACCTCAGGGCACTGCTTTTCTCATCTAGAAGTTTCAGGTATGGAAAGAATATCTAAACTTTATTTGAAAGGTTGATTTCTTAGAGAGGTTCCTGAAGTCAGAACGGAGCATTGGTGGCTTGCAGAGCAGTGCATCGGGAGGTCTGATCCGGTTATCTCTGGATTGCATCCTCCCCTGCAGTGTCGCCCCTTTACAAGGGAATACCGAGTTCTCCCCCAACTCCATGATCCCATCAGCCTGTTAAACAGCTTTCTTGAAGACTGATTGACACTCTGTATAATGACCTTATTTAAAGTGTCGCTTTGATACATTTTGATTGACGGACGGATACTCATAAAAGCGTCACCACGGTCAGGGTAGTGAATGCAATCCTGCCCGCGAGCTGTCTCTTGTCCTCAGCAGTCTCTGTCCTGGATCTCTCACTCCAGGGACACTGCTGAGCTTCCAGCCACCACAGTGTAGTGTAATTCGGATCATACAGCATTTATTTATTTATTTCTCTTGCTGATGATGGGATGGGATGCACAGCGCTGTTCTTTACCACCGAGCTCAGTCTGTCTCTGAAACAAACATCAAACCAAATTAAGCCTGGCTTTTCCCAGCATTTCTTTTGTTTGTTTTCAGACAGGACCTTACACTGTTGCCTGGGCTGGCATGGAACTCATGACAATCATCTGGCCTCAGTTTTCCAGGTACCAGAGTTATTGGTATGTGCCAGCATGCCTGACATTAGCATTGTTTTGAGTTTTAGTCTGGTTGCACGTATCAGTGCTTCGTTACTTTTCATTGTTGAGAAGCATCGTGTTGCATGTTGAATAAATCTGCCACAATTTGTTCATCTTGTTGCTGGCATGCTGGTGGATTCAGCATTTCCCTGTTGCAGCATGGAAAATGCTACGAGCATCTGCATGCACATCTTCCTGTGGATAAATGGTGTCTTTGGAGTGACATAGCTAGGTCATGTGATAGGCTGATACTAATCTTTTTGGGATACCACTATGTTATAGAGGGATTATTTTTTTAAAACCCATTTTCCATTTGTCCCAGTTTATGGGCATTTCTGATCTGCCTTACCAATGCTTCATGTGGCTGGTCTTCCTGATTTCGCTATTTTGTGGTGGATGTGGAAGATCTTCAGCCGTGTCCATCATTCTTCACATGCTTCTGCCGTCTGCATACCACATTGGACTCTGTTCAGATCTAGGGCCCATTTTTAAGGAGGATTCTTAGTATTGAGTTTTGACAGCTCCTTTCCAAATACAAGTTCCTCCACACTGTATGGTCTTTTCCTTTTTCCTGAAAGTAGATGGCATTGCTTTCAGGGAGCAGCTGTAGACTTAGATTCAGAGGATGGCAGAGAGTGTCCACATTGTCATCAACTTCCCCTCTTAACTGCTTGCATTGGTATAGGAGGGCACTTGTAATTGATGAACTAAAACACTACTATAGCTAAGTTTTGGGTTTTTCTTTTAAAGATTTATTGTGTTTATGAGTTATCTATCTGTATATACACCTGCACACCAGAAGAAGGCATCTGATCCTATTATAGATGTGAGCCACCATGTGGTTGCTGGAAATTGATCTCAAGACCTCTGGAAGAACAGTCAATGCTCCTAACTGCTGAGCTATCCCTCTAGCCCACTGTTAGGCTAACTTTTATAGGTTATTTGGATTTCCTAATAATTTTGCTAATTTTGCTAATAATTTCCTAATTTTGCTTTCCCTCATCATCCTGATATTTCATCCAAAATAATGTGATGGTCGTTTTAGGTTCTTTTTGCTGTTGTTCCCCAACTCCCTTTGATTCTGTGGAGTAATGTGTGTGACCCTTACAGGAACTGATCGGTGGGTGTTTTCTTCACAGTCAGACTGGAATTACCAGTCTTGGGATAGAAGATTGCAAGGCAAAGTGACACTTTTGTCACATGATCTGTGACCTGATGTTGAGTGTAACCACCTGGGGGAACGTAACACCTGTTAGATGTCCTCACTGTGAAGTGACTTTCTATCTTGTTTCAGGCTCTTCTCTTTGGGTGGGATGACTATGTTCAGCCTGGACTAGAGCAGTACGGAGCTCGGTTCCTCTCCACAGGTTGAAGTGTATAGAAATTGTGTGGAGTTCACAATTTGTTCTTTGTTTTCTCCCAAAAATTATTTTACCATTTATTCCATAGACTTGTGGGTATCTCTTTTGTGCTTTGGGATGAAATCCCATGTTGTTTGATTACTGAAATTATTTCTGCTTTGCCAGAGGAGGCTCTTTTGGATGGTTCCTATGTCCCTTTGACACATTTCTATCAGTGGAGCAGGATTTCTTGGTGGGGAAGTATCTTTAATTTTTATCTTTCTTGCTTTGAAAAGGCTTTGCTCTACTTTCTGGTAGCATAGGGTATTCTAGGCTCTTCTTTGTATAACATTTCTCTATAATAAAAGATGCATTTACTTTTATTTTCTGTGTGTGTTTTGCCTGCATGCATATCTTGGCAACGTGCGCATACCCTGTGCCTGGTCAGAAGAGGGTGTCAGATCTCCCGGAACTGGAGTAACTGACAGCTGTGAACTTCCATCTGGGTGCTGAGAATTGAAGCTAGGTCCTCCTCAAGAGGAGCCTGTGCTTTTAACTGCTGAGCCATCTTTGCATCCCCTGTGTAATATTTCCAATTCTAGAAGTAGCTGACTGTCCAGGAAGCTCAGGATTCTTTAATTGAAGACAGTTAATAGAAACCAAGTGAGGGGTGCTGTCCTCATTGCTACAGAACAAAGAAAATATGTGTGTATATCTTACCCTGTCTACATATACCATCATGGATTTGTGGAAAGGTCACGTAGTAGCTGTGGGCCGAGGGCACTTGGACCCCAGCCCTCCACTGAGGAGCTGGCAGGATCCTGGCCCCTCCCCTCTGACAAACATGAGTCACAGCAAAACTCCCCCTCCCAAAAGGTGGACCATCATTGGCAGAATCGCTTACCTAAGTCCCAGTATCCCCGTCTTAACCAATGGCTTCCATCTCTGGGTATCAAAGACCCTTCCTTGCCCCCACTCCATGAATGTAACGACATTTGCATTAAACTAAGAGAGGTTTCTTTGACAACGCTTCCAAGGGTCCTGGTGTTACTTGGCTCAAGGCTCTGGCTCAAAGGTGGGATGGGCATGTGGTAAGAATCATGCCAAAGAACTGCCTGGGAGCCAGTACAGTTGCTGAGCGACTGCAGCTGCCTCAGGACAGAGAGGCTGAAGGCAGGCCTTTTTCTTTTTTAATTTTGTTACAACACGTATGTATCTACATTAAGCTAAATGACTTCATACTGTTGTTCAACTTTATTGTTGTACAGGTCATTTTAGCCTCTTTCACTTATGTATAAATTTCCACTCCAGAAGAGCCCTGGCCCCTAGCAAGTGCCATCCATTTATCTAATTGTGTTGTTCCACTGCACATATGTAGCATATTAGAATTACTTATCTGTAGGCCTGTAGGTACTGCTGTGCATACTTTCGCCATTAGTTTTACAGACCCATTCCCAACGATATATGCAACACCTTTTCATCTTCTCCCACCAGCTTTGATGGAGCTGTTTCATGCATATGTAGTACAGGTAGACGTGACAGCCTTACTGCCACAATGTGTCCTGTGACCCTTCAACTTGCTAAATAATTTTTAAAACTTGCATAAATTCGTGTAAAATAGTTGCATCAGTTTTGGCTAACGGGCCATACATGTATGTACCATTTAGAGTAGTTCAACACCATGAAAAACCCATCTTCGTCTGCTCATCTCTCTAGCATCCTAAGAACTTCTGATGGCCGTTGTGTTTTCTAAATCTCTAACGTGTTTCCTTCTCCCGAATGCCATATGAAATCATGTAGCATGTTGTTCTTTCAGTATCTGCTTTCACACGGCAAGGTGTGTCTAAGTTCCTGCCTCACGTGGCATGACCATTTATTTCCCTTTGAATCTCTGAGGTTTCACTGGACTGATTTTATTTTACTTGTCACAACTGTGAATAAAGCTGCTGTAAACATTCTTAGCATAATTGGGTAACACATAGGAACATGACTGCTGGATTACATAGAAAGACTATGTTTACTGAAGAAACCTCTGTTAAAATGGGGTAATTGAAAATCTGTGTGTGGCTGTTGCTCCTTTGAGCTCCATCAGTATTTGATTTTTATATTATGAGCTCTTATGTTCAGTATACATGTGTAAATCATTGTCATATCTTCCAGGGGAGAGACCTTTATTCATTCTATGAACAATCTCTGTCTCTGTAGTTTTTTGTCTCTCTGTCTCTGTTTCTGTGTCTCTATTTCTCTCTCTCTCTGTTTCTTTCTGTCTCTCTCCTCTCTCCCATTTCTCCCCTCTCTCCCCTCTTTTTCCCTCTCCACTCTCTCTCCTGTCTTGTGAGTATGTGAGTTATCTTGCAAATTCCCAGTTACAGGAATTTGTAGCTTTATCGGGTGCTCAAATGCCGGTTCCCTCTGGTGTCTGACTTTGGTACTGCAGTTTCCTTGAGGCTGCTGCAAACCACCCCTCTCTCTAGCTAGTGCCAGCACTCTGGCTTCTAGACTATTCTGGTCTTTTCAGTGCTCTAAGTCAAGAGAGATCATCTTGGACAGCCCTGAAAATCCAGAACGTCAGACACATGCTCCTTTGATCCGTCTCACACACAGTGAGAAGCCACTGGTCTTTATCAATATCTTCTACATGGAGGGCTCCTGGAGCAGCAGGGGCTTTTGTTCTCAGCAGGGTCCTGGCATCTAGATATATCATGGTCTGTCCACTCTCTGAGACAGGAAGCTGTCATTTGGGCAGTCTTACAAAATGCCACAGTGTTGGGTTGATGCTGGTGTTTCCCTTCCCTGTGGAATGCCAGGAACAAGATCTTCCTGGTAGTCCAACAGGGAATGGCAGGATGACAGAGGCAGGTGACTGCCAGGAACTTTACTATTGGGAGATGGTAATTTGTTCTGCCCAGTGGTCCCAGATTCTTCCTAACTTAATTTTTTAGAGTTGAAAATGTATATTATGCTTGGTTTCCTTTATCTCATCCCAGATCCTTCCTATCTCCCCACACTTCTAACTCCATGCCTTCTTTCTCTCTCTCCTAAGAAAATAAACAGGCAAATAAGAAAGAAAGGAAAAAGGATAAAGCAAATAAACAAACAAACAAACAATGCTAGAAATGGGCGCACGTGTACACACACACACACACACACACACACACACCCCAAAAAAAACCTCAAAATCAGAAACCATAATATATAAGCAAAAGACCAGTTAAGTATTAACAAAAAGAAAAAAAGTCAAAGAAATATGTCACAAAAAAAAAATCTCCAAAAATGCCTGTGAGTTCATTTTGAGTTGGCTATCTATCTGGGCCTGGGGCCTATCCTTAATTGTGGTTTATAGACCCAGTGAGACCCTCTTGGAGAAACTATTTTCTCTTTGCTTATGGTTGCTAATTGGAGTTATCTTCTTTGTTGAGGATGGAGCTGCTGTCTACTTCCCCATCTCTGTGCTGGGACCTCATCTGGTTTGGAGCAGTTTAGCTCCATGAATTCTGCCACAGTCTCTGTGAGTTCATATGAACATCTGTCCTGTTGTGTCTGGAAGACACTGTTTCTTTGGTATCATCCATCCCTCTTCCATAAAGTTCCCTGAGTTGTGAGGGTAGGGATTTGATGAAGACATACCATTTAGGACTGAGTGATTCAAGGTCTCTCACTCACCAAACATTGTCCAGTTGTGGGCCTGTATATTAGTTCCCATCTACTGCAGGAGGAAGCTGTTCTGGTGAGGGCTGAGTCAGACATTGACCTGTAGGCATAGCAGAGGGAATGTCTTTAGGAGACTTAACTGAATTTTAATTGCTCATCCAGGGAGCCAAGTTGTGTGTTGCGTTGTTTGTGGTGTTGGGCAGGAATGAAGGTCTGGGTTTTCTGATTCTGAGTCTTGCTGGTATCTGGTCGGTTTGGGTCTTCAGAAGCAGCAGGTTGCTGTCAGCTTCCTCAGCATCTGCATTGTTGGAATGGAAGATACTGAGTCATCCATGAGCAGCGCCGTGTCATGGTGTGTGTGTCTTCTCTTTCTACTTTCTAGTCTAGGATTATTCCTTGTGTTTTCTTGAATGTGTTGAAAATTTCAAGTTGAAATTTTCCTTCCAGTATCTTCTGTAGAGCTGGATTTATAGATAGATATTGCTTAATTTTGATTTTATCGTGGAATGTCCTATTTTGTCAATCTATTATGATTAGTTTTTCTGGGCATACTAGTCTGGGCTGGCGTCTATGGAACGTCTGCAGGCCCTTCTGGCTTTTAGAATCTCCACTGAGAGGTCTTGTGTCATTCTGATAGGCCTGTCTGCCTTTATATGTTTTTTGGACTTTTTCCCTTGAAGTTTTTAATATTCCTTTCTTGGTTGCTTTATTTTGTTTTGTTTTAGTGTTTTGATTCTGTGCCAAGGGGATTTTTTTTCTGGTCCAGTCTATTTGGTGTTGTTCTGTATGCTTCCTGTATTTATAGAGGCAGTTCCTTCTTTAGGTTAGGGAAATTGTCTCCTATGATTTTGTTGAAGGTATTTTCTGTACCTTTGAGCTGTGTGCGTTTTTTCTCCTTTGTCTATTCCTGTTTGATAGGTTTGATCTTTTCACTGTGTCCCAGATTTCCTGGATGTTTTGTGTCAGGATTTTTTCAGATTTAACATTTTCTTTGGCCTAGGTATGCAGTCTTCTATCGTGTCTTCAATGCCTGAGATTCTCTTCCATCTCTTATATTCTGTTGGTGAATCGTGCCTCTGACGTTTCTGTTTGAGTTTCTAAAATTTTCACTTCTGAATTTCACCCAATTTGGGTTTCTTTTATTGGTTCTATTTCCACTTTCAGATCTTGAACTGTTTTATTCCTTTCACTGTTTTTTTGTGTCTTCATAGATTTCTTTAAGGGATTTATTAATTTCCTCTTTAAGGATCTCTATAATGTTAATGCATGCCGTCGTAAGGTCTTTGTCTTGTGCTTCAGCTATGTTGCAATACCCAGAGAGCTTACTATGGTAGGGTTGCTGGGCTCTGGCAGAGACATGTTGTCCTGGCTGCCATTGATTGTATTTTTGTGCAGCTGTCTAGGCATATGTGATTGGAAAGATTATAATTATAGGTGGTGATATCTGGTCTTGTCTTTGTTGGGTAGGTGTTTCGTTCCTTGGTTTCTGTTGTCCTCTCTGGCTCTTAGGAAGGTGTGGTGGCTGTGTGTTACCTAGTAGGGAATTTTTTCTGGGATTCCAATAGGTGTGGCCACTGGGGATTCCTGGTAAAATATGTTTCTAGGTATTGGGAGATGACACTTAAGAATGGGGTTGGGCTTTTGGAAATCTGTCTAGGGAGTCCATAGGAGGGAATAAAACAGGGTGTTCTACCAGGATCTGCTTAGTCTCCTGGGAATGAGAACAGAGAATAAGGAGAAGCCACAGCAGGTAGTCTGTTACAGATCTGAGGATGAGACTAGGGATTGGACCAGAGGAGAGGACGGAAAGTGAAGATCTGAAGCTTCCCTGCCTGGTTCCCTGTCCTATTTGTTTCTCTGGCTTGGCTGATGGGCTCCCAGGATATGCCTGCTAGAGTTGGGGGCTGGGATAACAGGATGAGTGGGGAGGAAGGTTGCAGGAGATCTGTGTGGTCCCCTGGAGATGGGGGCAGTGGGGAGAGGAGGCTGTGGCAGGTGGTCTGCTACAGACCTGGGGATGAAACTGGAGGGATGGATTTGAAGGAGAAGAGGGAGCTGTGAAGATCTGCAGTTACCCTACAGGCTTCGGTGGCTGGAGTGAGTTGTAGACTCTTGATGTAGAACCTGGAGGTGAATGTATTGGGGAATTTTCAGAATCATGAACAGGCCAAGAGAAATGATGTGATGGGCTCAGAGGTGACATCACTTGGGCCTTACTGACAATAAAGACTCATTGACTGACAGACGTTTCCAGGCATCCAGGAGCTCCTCTTGCACTCCAGCAGAAGACGCAGGCTTTCACCCAGTTTTCTGGGGCACTTCCATGCCAGCGTTGTAATCCTTGGGCCTGTATGATGTGATGGTTCGTCCTAGTCTCATTTACTTAGTCTTTCTCTGCATCTAAGTGGTGATTTTTCTCTGAGGCCAAGATTTACACCGTTACTCTAGCTTTTCCCCATTCCCCTTGTGTGTTAACTTCTAGCTGTTTGCTGAATTAATAACTGTTTCTCTTGGTTTAGGAAGATAAAAGACACAAACTATCTATCTTATTTACATTTCTTACTAAATGCCTCACTTCCATGTTTGCTCCTTTTGTAATTTAGATAGAATCGGACGGGTAGTTACTTCTCCCATGTTGTACTAGCCTCCTGGGGATGTTGGCCAATATCAAATGCGATAAAAAAAAGCACTTCTACAGGATGAAGCTCAATGCTCCAATACAGTGGTGATCCCCAGTTATTTGGTTAGATAGATGTTAAACTTCTCCCCAGGCTGGAATTTGGACTTTTATTGGAGAGCTAATCTGCTAATCACCAATTAACAGATAAATGAACTTTACAACTTCAGTCTGCTCGTTATTTTATTGTCAGCACTTTCTCAAGAGAGAGAAAGAGTTTGGAAATCTAGGTCTTTAAATGATAGCTGTGATATTAACGTGTACAGAAGAGATTTTAAAACACTAACGCAAGCCGCCTCACAAGCAGATACTTACTGATTTTGTTTTTGACATCAGTTTTAGTACGAGGAAGGACTGCTATGTCCTACCCCCCATCTGCTATAGGAGTGCTCCATCTGTTCACGTTTACAAGGTGTGCTCCCTAAAGAATGTGTTTAAAAGTAATGCGGAAACAAACTCCCACTAGCGTGCTGCCTCTTTTTTGTTTCTCAGTTGTTGGATAATTCTGTAGAGAAACTCTTCTACATAAAGGGCTTTGGCTTTGTATTAATTTTTACAATAAATGCTGTCAAACAATAAATTCAGAATTCTAAACATTTTAAAGGAGTATAAAAAAAAGATATGCCCGAAATCTTGCACGCCTTAAAAACATAGCACGCGAAGTAAGCGCTTTACAGGTAGCCATTTGTAATTGATTTTAAATTTTTTTTTTATTGAAATAAGCTGACATTGATTGTACATATTTACAGCAATACATTCCAGTTCAGAAGCTTCACAGTTACAAGCAGAGCTGATGGTTTCTGACACCAGCCTTTCAGATGTGCTGTCTGGGTCTTTCATTTGCTGCAACAGGTAAAATCTTGTCTACCAAAGCAAACAACACCATGTTCATAGCAAAGCCACACTGTTAACAGAAACGCTGAGTGAGGGACAGTCCTGCGACTGTGAGGGTAGCTGTGAGTCCTGAAGTTGAGAGCACAAGCGTCTCTTGTGTCCGTACCTGATAGCATGTCATTTGATTTGTATTTTACAGGAATACACAATTACTCAATGGATGACTCAGAATAGAAAGAAGGCCGTGAAGGGACGATGGGGCAGGAGTCAGAGGCCACTGAACGATTACTTACTCACAAATTCACTGCTTACAGGGAGGTCTGTCTTTGATTTGTATAATTCACAGTCTACAGGCTTCATGGATTGTTTCCACAGGTAGCTTTTTGAGATAACGAAGGCATATGCCACTTGCTTTCTTAGCACATACGAAAAGAAACCAATGCAACAGAACATCAGAACTGAATCCCAAACAGAAAGGGACAAACAAGCTTACCGTATGAAACTTGATTTCAAATGTTAAAAAGCGAGAGAAGATCACAAATCCTGTTAGACAGACAGCAATTTCAGTCAGGAAATGCAGCATATATTGATATAAAATAGAAATCTTGAGTTATAAAAGTAAGGAGTCCATTTCTTCCTCTCTTGGCATCTGTTCAAGCCTGTGCCATTTCATTAAAAAATTTCTGTAGGTTTTCATAAATACTGTTCCTTGCCATTTCATATCTTTATTGTCTGATAGGTGTACAAAAAGTATTACCAGCTTATGTTAGAAAGAAAAGGCTATGTCAAAGAGTAAAAGATCATTAGATATTTTTTTTTTTTTTTGCAGTGCAAGAAGTTTGCTTCTGAAAACCAGAGAGAAATTCTTTTATTTACAAGAACTTTGTAATGCCAATCAGAATAACGAGTTTGCTAAATCATATTTGGCAGGAGGGTAGGTTGCAAAATTGATTACAGGAGACTCAAAAACACAAAGAAAAAAAAAAAACCATGTAATGTTTCCTGACATATTTGGTGAGTTTAGCATAACAGAGTCTGAGAGGCAACAGAAGGTGTGCGTTTCTTTCTGCGTGTATGTAGCACCTGCTTTGAAAGCCACAGCTATTTAACACAGGATGCTATGAATTAAAGTAGCAGACACTTGTTTGGCAGGTTTGGATAATTTTTGGATCCAGTCAAGTTTTCAGTGAAGGAGTCGCCAAAGAGGTGTTTGAATCACTGCCAGCAGCATAGTCATGTCGTATTCTCAAGCCTCATAAGACTCGATTTCCCAGCCCCACCCTCTGCATAACTATGGCAAGCCTTTGCGTCAGATTCAGGCCCCCTTGTTAAGTTCAAGAGGAGTCAAAGAATTTATCAGAGATGATAGACAGTCAGGAGAAGTATTTTGAGCAAGTCATCTGCCATCCAGATATCTTTCTCTTGAAAATAGTTTGATTTGTGTTTATACAGCATTATAAACTCCAGTTTTCATTCCTTTAAACCTTTTGAATGACATACCAGTATTATATCAGCCATTATGCCTCTACTACAATGCTACAAAATGCTGCCTGGTGGTGAGAACCAAAACTTATTTTAAAAAGTTAAAGCATTTTTGGACCTTGTAAGCATGTAAATCATTGGGACTTTCCAAAAACCTCAGGCAATCTTGACCTTTCAAAAGTGCCACATAGTGGTTTCTATCAAGAGAATTATTGGCTTATTTTAAAATATAGAGTTGAGCAACAGTGAATGAGTACATAAAATCATAAGCATTCCCTCCTTAGAAAAACAATGGATGCTCTGAATATACAAGTCACCTGGGTACATAATTCTCACCACAGCGAGTTAGGATGATCCAGGGGTTTTCCTAAAACTATCTCAGGGGCACTACTAAAAAACACATTTCAAGTCTTATCCAGTGAATATTTTTTTTTTAAAGATAAAGAAATCAGACCACAAAATGTTAATAAAAAGAAAATTCAAACAGACTGAAATTAAATATATTGGGGGAACACACACGCACACGCACACACACACACACACACACACACACACACAACCTACTAAATCTGGTGCGGCTGGTTGTCATTGGGAGGTAAGGTTTGCAAAGTCTGTTTCTTTTACGAAAGCAAGTAAATCCGCAACAGGAATGTCAGTGATTGAAAGGTTCACAGAAAGGCTGCTCACATTACATGCTTTTCAATGTATTGAGAAGCAGTGGTGAGTGTTAAGAAACCGTCTATCCTTCCTGGCTAGTGCCAAGTCTTCTGTTTATGTCTTGGAAGAAGTGGAACTTGCTGTACAATACCCTCTGGGACTGTTATTTTAGAATTCATATTAGTGTTCATTGACACTGCAATGTCATTCCAACTTCAAGAACAAACACCTCCCAGAACATACATTTAAAAGACTTTTAATAAGGCAGGCATGGACTAGCAGGGGTTGAAATGAAACTGTGGAAGAAAATGTTCCTTCTTTTATAAAGGAAAAGCAGAAGTAATTAAGATGGAGATCTCAATTCTGCTAGAGCTTGTATAGAATGGAAGTATTATGAAGATTATGTCTGCCCAGTCAGTTCATGGAGAAACAAATCCCTGTGGCTGCTCTGCATGGGGTCATCCAGGGCTCAGTTCTTTAAGTATATTTTTATTTTTTAAATTTATTTAGAGATTATATGCATGAACTTCTACAAAAGACTTAGAAAATTGGAGCGTTTACTAGTAAGGATTTTTTTTTTTTTGAGAAGAAGAATATTGACAAGTGTATTGGAAATACACAAGGTATTCAATCTCATTGGACAGAGTGGCTACAAGGATTGAAGGCATGCCAGCCGGTGAGGACATGAGGATGGGTACTCGGATGGATTTTTTGGGTGCTGGTGATTTGTTCTTTATCACTGGGGTGGAGCTAGGAAGAACATCCTAACACTGGTCGTAAGATGCAAAATTTGCAGCAACCAGAACATTTGGAGTGATGCCTGGATGTTGGGGTGAAGGGCAGTGAAGGTCTATGGATCAATTTTGATGGAGCTAATTAAAGAGTGTAAAGGAACACTTGGAAGAAGTTTTTGTTATTTTGGCTTCTTTAAAAACACAAAATGGCATTTGGATTATATTTGTGTTCCCACCCCAGGTGTGGTATAGTTGTTTACGAGTTGGATTTGGAATGCTTGGTGCAGGTGGCTATAATTTGGTTAGGTGCAGTAATTCTGGCACCTGTAGCTTGTTTTTGGGATTGTGTGCTGCATGGGTTTATGGGAACTTTTGGCTTAGGGCATAAAAAGTGAGCTGAGACGCTAGTTTGACTCACTGTCAGCTAGTCCTCTTCAAGCTTAGGACAGCCTAAAAAGAGGCTGTGAAGATTTCTACCTTTCTCTCTTTCTATATCAAGGCCACTTGTAAAAGCAGTGAAGATTTCTATCTTTCCTTTCTCCTCCCTAAATAGAGGGTAAAGATTGTAGTACACTGCTACAAAAGAGGCAATGGGCTGGTCAGAAGCAACAAGGGGTTCACAGGTTACTTAGTAGTTTCTGGGACTGAATACAAATCTTATCAGGATTTCCATACCCTCCAGGTTGCTGAGATTAAAGTAGTCGCCAGATTTGTTATTCAAATGGGTATCTCAGGCAAACTGGGTTGTATGGTCCCCTACTAATAATGATGTGAACCTAAGGAATGGAGCTCAGTGAAGCTCTGCTACTGAGCAAGCTTTCCTTTGTCACTTTTCTTGAACGATGGAAAGCTGCTGTGTGGGGAGTGGAGAGAGGCTGCAGCAGACAGAAACTAAGCGAACAGTGTCTACTGGGCACAGTATCTTAATCTTGGGTGTGAGAGCTGTCTTCCCCCAACATTCCACACATCTCCAAAACCTTCGGGGTAAAGGGATTAAATATAGATCGTGTGGGAGAGGTAGAAACTTTGTCTTTGGAAGCCAGAACAATTGGGAATGGATACCAACTTCACCAGTAACTATCAGATCTGGGTAAGTTATTTAAGCTATTTGGGCTTCTGTGTCCTGATACTGGTGCTCACCAGTATCATAACTTCATAGGACTGAAGTGTGCAGCAAAGTGCTATATTGTATTGGAAAAGTATTTTTTATATCTTAGTCTAATATGGGATACTCATTATTGAATATCTCCCCAAAGCCATTCTTACTTTTCTTTTGTTATTAATTAATTAATTAATTAGTTTTTACATTGTGCAGTTCTGGGCATTTGTTGTAAGCCAGTCATGATAACCATCCTCTTCAGTGGATGGTTCGAGAATAGATGTGTAACTCCACCTTGGCCAATAGGTGCAAAAGGATGGCTTCTGGGGCTGAGTTGAAGAAAGAGTTCCTTGCCTTTAAAAAGTAAACTAAGACAGGATTTTCCTCGTTCTGTCCCTCAATATGAATATCCGAGGAATGGTCTATGCAGCCTGTTGCAACTATACTGAATGCTGATAGTGTTCAGAGAATCGGAAAAGGGTCTTGGGTCTTATCTTATTGAAATAAGCAAACTAGACCAGTCACTTCTGCTAATCCTACCGTTATATGAGCCAATAATGTTTCGATTGTAAGAGATCCTTTGAGAGTCATCTTTTCTCATTTGCGCCCTAATGGATCTTAGCAGATAATCCTATGTTAGTAAACACTAACCTCACCTCAGCTGTACTTAAACACTTAGGACTGCTTCCTCTCTCTGAAAAATGTATTGTTAGGTGTGAATCCATCTCTGTGCTAAAAACTATCATGGGAAAGCAGGAAAGAAAGTAATCACTTCATTGCTTTAAGAGGAGCAGAGTCTACCAGTACATGGGGAGGTTGGGAAAATCATCTTTCAAGGATGCCTGAGGTTGGGAGCAGAATACTCAGCTAATTTTTCACAAAAGAAGGTGTTCCTTTCATAGGCTGACATGCGGCAGAAAAATGGTATTTCTAGGCATCATCCTAATAATTTTCTTTAAAAATTAATATAATAAAGGATAAAATATTTCAATAAATAAGATATAGAAAAGACACATCTAAACACAATTGAAGCCATGTATGACAGGTCCACAGACACGTGCAATTGAATGGGGAAAGATTTATCCTAACAATTTTCAACAATTAGAAGGCTCTCAGGAGAACTGTAAACATTCAATAAAAGTTAAGGATAGTGCAGAAATAGTTTTGATGGTCATGTTCAGAAACTGGAATGGGAAGGGATGCATCCAGTGGAGAATAAATACAAGGCTGATCTGTGAGATATATCTTTCATATTTTAAGATATTTCTTAAAACTCAGGTATAGCCATGGCTGTATCTAAAATATTGGCCTACTTTTATTGGTAAAGTGACATAGCAGGAGACAAGGGGACAGGGGCAAGAAGCATGGGTGACAGGTTCTAAAGACCCAGAATCACTTTCCACTAGATGAGAAGCTGTATCTGGCTTGAAAGTTCAAATATATCTGCTCATTTCATTTTAGGGACATAGATGTGAAGCTCAAAACTGGACATGTCACTGGAATGCATTTGGGCTCAGACATTGCCTAGAAGTTGGCACTCTCTCCACGAGGGAGAGAGTTTTATGGCTTTTTGTGACTGAGTTACAGAGGATGGTTTAAGGACATCTATGTCTTCCAAAGACCTAAAAATGGAGACCAGACCAGATGGATGGGTGTTATCTGAAAGTCTCTTAAAGATAATTCACTAAAATGGAAGATTTAAGTATAGAATAGTGTAAAAATAGTAAAATAGTTTTGCTACTTGTCTACGTAATTGTGCATTCGACGGGGTTTGGAAGAAATAGGAGCTAGCACTCAATTCTCTTGACACCAAGTGGTTAACTAGCAAAGGCAAGCAACGAGAACTACTGTTAGATTTTTGAAGCTGCATCAATAGGGGCCATGGTACAACTGCATCATTTAGTTAAACCCTCCTGTAAATGAGCCTTTCTAAAATAACCTTTGAAACTTGGTTCTAGAAGAGAGCCTGAAGTCATTGGCTGTCGTGTCAAAAGTCACAGATCTGGCTGGAGGCACACCTCCATCCTGAGTCAAAAGTGTCTTCATCATGATCTTCCCTTCTCTCCACCATGTACTATTAACCTTCTGAGATTATGGCGCATATTGCTTGGTATATGCTTAGAGAACTCTGTTCTCTAAGTCTGTAGAGATGCTTTATGGAGGAAATGGATTTTACACAATTCTATGGTGATAATTTATAAAGTGCATAATAGTTTGTGCAATTACTAACTGTGTAGAATCTGCTAGAAGGTTGAGGGGGAGTAGGTGAGGTGATACGTATGAAGTATAAGTCTAGAATAAAGGGACAGAGTGATGAGTTAGGTCCAATTCCTAGAAGATTGTTTGTAAGCATTGATGTGCTAGTGGAGTGATAAACCGTTCTAGGAGGAATAATAGTAAAAATTTCAATGCTATATAGTTAAGACTAAAGGAGGGGATGCACAGAGAACTTGACGAACTAAGGCAACATAAATTTGCCATGCTATGATGATATTGTGAAAATTGTCTTAACTTCAAGTTCTGGTGTAGATAACAAACACCCACAGGTCTAAGCTCAGTATTTTCGTTTCTACTGTATTTTGAAATAAGTTGGGAAAGAGAAGACTTTTGTAAACAAGTGTACTTTTTACATAGAGAACAGGAGGGTGTTCAGAGGAGCTTATGATTAAAAGATTTACCTCTGAAGACCTTTAAAGGCATTATGAGTAGGAATTGGGAAGAATTATTATAAATTATTCTTTATGAATTAAAAGAAGAAATGCCAGGCCAAAGATTGAAGCTGCCATCTATATGTGAGCAAGATAGCATAGGAGCTTTGGAAACACGATGAACAATCAATAAGGAACCAGTTCCATTGAGTAAATAGTCGGGAAGGAATAAGACAGAAGAGTTCATCTATTTTATAAAATCCAAAATTGCAAAATACATATATAATATTTTAGTTATTTGAACATATAAAAATATATTTGGGAGTGTCTCCTCTTTCCTGTTTCTTCTGAAAGGGAAGCCTGGGAAAGAGGCAAGAGCCAGGAAGTAATATTGCTCTTGTTCATCCTTTGGCTTTGGAATGAGACTGTTTTAATGAGTGAATCTGTGACCCTGTACCCCTAAGGCAAATGAATAAGGTGATTTGGCCTCTCTGGTATGTACTGACTTGATTGTCCACAGGACAGCATGTGCAGGTAGTGTTGTTCTGGACAGTGGGATTCCTTTCCAGCTGGCTCAGGAGTACCAATTTTCATAACTTGAATTCCCAGTGAAACTTTTTTGATAAATCCATGATACACAAGAGGTTTGGGAGCCAATAAAAAATGGTTCTGGGTCTCTTGATGTGATTCCCTTAATATGCCAAAGATTCCTTAATAGGTAAAAGAAAAACAAGAAAGAAGACCTGTTAGACTGCTTCAATTTTAATGGGAAATTTCTGCCATGGGAGATGTGAAAGCAGAGAACCCTCATTCTCACTCTCCTAAGAACTTCATATTTTCTGTTTTGTAATTCTTTTATTAAAAAATACTTCCATCAAATGCTTGCTACAGCTTCCAACAATTACATTTTCAATCATTCCAGCTGATATGTTATCTAAGAAAAGCTAAGGTAAAAAGTCACAATGTGTTCTAACCTGGAAATTGACAGTACGGATTAGTTCCACCAAGGTGTGTTTTGTGTGTTCAGTTGGTCGTGAGTCACATCTTGGAATTAAAATGTCCCAAACTAATGACTCCTTGTGTGTACTTTCCTAACACATGAAGTGACACAAAGAATCTTACCTTCAAAGAAGACACCTTTCCCCCTAACACTAAGAAAACAATCTCTGTCTTCAGTTGCTTGGATATTCTGAATTTCTGTTGGTGCCATCACCCTCTCCAGGATTTCCAGTTTGCCTGGAAACACATTCTGTGGCATAACAGTCCACATCCTGAAGACTTTCGAAAGAATTCCTAAAACTTGGAGGAAATAATATCTGGAACATTTAATTGCTAGGTTCTACAAACTCAAATAGCTCACACCACGCACACCCTTCCCCAAGTTAAATACCTGTGTTTACCTTCTTAATCAGTTCACACCAAAATCTTTCTCTACCTTTCAAAGTCAGGACACAGCTTATCTCCGTACCTTTCTGATATGTGTCAGCCATCTAGTGTTATCTCTGTACCTCTGCCGAACCTTCGGATATTTACTGTTCACCTGGATCAAACCCTTTCATTCTATTCATTTTTAGTCTTATTAGAAGGTCTAGAAAACATAATGGAAGAGAAGTTAGAAGCTAAAGCTATTGGTGCAAATGAAGCTTTGGATTACCTGTGGATTTTGTGCATCCCTCCCATCCCTGACCCCTTAAACAGCAGTTCTTGATGGTACAAACAGCCACATTGACTGAAAACAACTTAATCTACTTTTCATGACTGTTCAAGGAGCAGATGGCTCCAGTTCTGGTTTCTGCTGGTGCTCTGTTCTTTGGCCCCACAGGTTGGCAGCCTTCTAGGCAGCTGCTGTCCCTTTCAGTGGGTAAAGGCATGAGGCAGTGATCATGGACACCTGGCTATGGCTTACAGCAGAGTCACAATTGTATGCATGAAAGAGCAAGGGCTGGAGAGATTCTGGTTTGGGCCCAAATCACTAATCATTTCACTTTATGAATAAAAGCAAGTGCTTTATAAGCTTACATTATTTACAGTGCTTCGGGTTTTTCAAACATCCACCCAAAGTTGAGGACCACCACACCACAGGGAACAGTTCAGTGAACTATGTACAGAATTTACAAGGAAGTTTACACAATAGTCTACACTCCATTAACAAATGTACCTTTGCATTTTCTTTCAGATATATGGATATTTTTTTTCCTGTTCATCCCAGAACCTGCTGATTGAACCATGGAGAGCAAATGCTTGCTCACTGCTTCCTTGCATCCCTAGGATTCACGGTTATACTCTAAGAAACAAATGGTGGCACATCAGCCTTTGGCAGGACACTGTTAACAATTGTCAGCACGAGAAATCTGGGAGACCGTTTCCTTCTAGAAGGATTATCCTATATTCTTTTTGTTTAACTTGGCAGATTGTAATGAAACCTTTTCTAAATGAATATCCATACGATAGCCATTGACTTTAGGAAGATGGGATTTTGTCAGTTTTCAACGACTTGTTCTTTAAGGGAAGCCTATCCTTTAGGACCCGAAAACCACTACTCTTTTTCTCTGCACCTCATTTTTTCCCATTGAATTTTAAAGGTCCATCATTGACTACAATGCACAATCAAGTTGGAGTGCGCACAAGCACAGACTATTCACTCAGCAGACATGCCAGCCAGCTGCTGCTGCTATTCGGCAACAGAGGAGATGCTGACACTAATCCTGGATTATTCAAGCAGAAACAGGCCTTTACCTGGGTCTTTGCCTCATAAAACTGCTAAGTGTAAGGAACATCACCCCTGATATTTTTAAGCCAAGGAAAAATATGAAAAGAAGGGATGAGTGTAGTCACCGTTGCCAAGTAAAGGGTGGATGTCGACTCTGCCCGCAGTAGGCGGGCTAAGTCTTCAATACACAATCTGTCCCACAGTTGAACTGTGAAACATGGGTTCTCTGGATGTAAATGAGGCATAAGAGAAGGAGTCTGCAGTTTTCAGTTTCTTTTGTTCCTTGATTCAGGAGATAACAGCTATTTTCAGGGCAAAAAGAAATCAACTCAATAATAGTTACTATATAACTACTGTATAACTTTTATATAATCTAATCTGACTCTTTCAAGAATGGGGGCCAGTTTGAAGGTATCTAAGAATGTTTACAACATTTTGGGCAAGAAGAGGGAGAAAACCAGAGAAGGACGGTGCTTCCCTGTCAATATTTGGCTTGGGAAGGTAGCAGGGAGAAACAGATTTGTCTGGGAGGTGTTCAGAAGTTAGGACAAAGATCTTGACCCACAAACATGACAACTTTCTAATGCTGTGGGCTTCTATTGCCTCTGAGATCAAAGCCATTTTATCAGATTTGCATAATGGCAGCTATGATCCCCCATACCATTTCATACCCAGTGGGCAATTCAGGTCTAACCATTTTATACTTTAAAAGGTTAAAATATAGGAATTCAAAATGTTGTGACTTTTTTTTTTCCTGCAAAAGATGCAGGTTTATATTTAAAACCATAACAAAACCACTTTAGATTTTTAAAAAAGAAAAAAATAGTAGTGGAAACAAATTATCCCAATCTTTTAAGAGAAGATCTAAGAAGACATTTTCTGACTCGGTATTTCCGTCTTAAAAGCCTCTTAAAGAGCTCTGAAATCAGGATGATTAATTTCTGTTCAGCACCATGCACGTAGTTCCCCTTCCTATGTTGAAAGTAAATGACCTCATAGTGGTTCCTGGGTATTCACTGGTAATAAGAACCTCCTGTTAAATAGAGGACCACATTCTACTCTGTCCAGGCACTGTTGATGGCAAAGTCCCTCAGCCTGCTGGAAACTAGCAGAGCTACACATGGATGACCCTGTGACCCCAGGCTGAGGACAGCTCAGCCGGAACGTGTGTTAACACACCTGAAAACATAAGAGAAAAGCTGTCCTCAAAACCCTAGCTCTCCTCATGAAATTGCTGTGACCAATTTTTTTTTAGGGGTAGTAAGATTTTTATATTTTTACTAATAGATGTTATTACATCTGGCCACACTCACTTGTTTAGGGTTTCTCTTTTCCTCTCACTTTCCAAATGAATATTTCGTATTCTTGCATGGCGCTCATTAATAGGAATTCCAGCGTTACCTATAATTGTCAGCGGCTCACACTATTCTGCACATGGATTCTCTTCTCAGAGGAGAGCCAGACCATCAAATGAGGCAGTCTTCCTGCTTAGTCCCCCAGGTCCTCGTCACATGCATGGACTGTGTGCCAAAAAGGCCTCCATCCGTGGTTGGTCAATCTGTGGTCTCACTCAACCTCGTAAATGAGCATGTATAATCTTACAAACTCGACGGAAAGAAAATGAGGTATTAATGACACAAAATGGGAAGAGCTCAACAGCAGCTTGTCGAGCAGTTTAGGATTGTGTCGCTTTACCGAAAGCCACGAGACTCACGACCCAGAATGACAGCGATCAGCGAGTGCGGACAGGCAGGGTCCACACTTGCGCCGGTGCGCATGGATAAAGGCCCAGCGCTTCCGTCATTTGGAGTTTCTTTTCTTTCTGTGGTCTTGCTACTCGGAAGGTTTTTCTTAAACTGGAAATCTGGCTTTGGAGGAAGACACGGACGTGGTAGATGAGCACTTCCTGGGCCATTCATTCTGCAGTTTGAAATGCTGAGCTCAGAGAGCAGAATCAAGAAGTGTCAGTAGAGTCCTGGGTCGCCGTTCGGTGCTGCCGCCTGCACGGCTAAGAGATGCATAGAACTTGACTTGACTCGGCAGTGCGGGTAACTGCCAGGCACCCTTTTCATAGCATGTTAAGTCTTGCCTTCCTCAGGGAGATAGCCATTTTTCTCAAGGAAAAAAAAAATTGGTCCCCACTTCCTTCAAAGCCCTCACCAGCTGCACCGCATATATCTTTTCTTTCCTCTCTGGACCAGGAACTGTGGAAATACGATCACACGGTTTCATGGCATCACGAGATTCCAAGGCTCAAGAAGGACAGCCAGGGCTACTTGCTGCTTTCCCTAACGGCCGAGAAGAAAAACACCGATTGTCCCCCAAACTCTTTATTCTTGTGAAGTAAAGAAAAATGTTCTCAGTGACTACCGGTTAGATCAGGCTGGATGTTAATGCTATCTGTGAACATCTGGGCAGTCTGAAGAAGAAACATTTCTAAGAATACCCGTCCTCATTGTCTGACTGACAGAGTAGGGTGAGTTTGGGTGGCACTGGCCAATACTAGCTTTGGTGTCCCTCTTCCACAGGGCTGAGAAGCCTTTCTAGAAGGGACTCAGGAGAACTGAAGAGTGGAGAGGAACTGTGGTAGTAGATTCCCCTTCTTGGAACTCTGCAACTTGTCACGGCATCATTCTTCTGAAATGCTGAAATTAAGCTTGTTTTTTTTTTTTTTTCTTTTAGTTTCTAATTTTTAAATTTTTGGTAGCATGAGATGGTTACAGTTTACCCAGCAACAGTGCAAGTGGACAGAAGGGCCCACTGTACATTTTCATTTTCAAATAATTCAGCAAGACCCATGGCAACTAGGAAAGACTGCCAACAATATCTACCACCCACCTACCTCTCTCTTTGTGTTTGTAAACATAGCGATTGATGGAACTCTCACAGAGCAGGTAACCTGGACCGCAGTAGACAGGAAAAAAAAATACCCTTTTGTCGTTGAAGTAAACATGGCGTGGTAATAGAAACTGACACACAAGACCGAAAACCAACTGGATGGTTGAATCTCTTACCTCAAAAAAACCACAGCCGTTACCGCTGTTGGGAACCTGTGGGGTCAGAAAACAAGCGAGGAGGAAAAGGAGTCTACACCGAGTCACGAGGTGGACCTTAGTGTACATAGTAAAGCCAATACACGACATTGAAAAGAGAAAAGGTGATGGGGAAAAAACATTCGGGACCACTTGTCTATGGAGTTCACGTCCGTCAGGTCGGGGATCTTCACCTTGAGCTGCGAGGCCCGCCTGCGGATGCGCCCCTTGCCCGGCGCCCCGCGCCTGTCCAGCCCGCGCCCGAAGCCCTCGCGGCTGCTCAGCGGCTTGCGGTACTGGATGCTGGCGCTGTCGTACGAGTACATGGTGGCCTTGGGGTCACTCACGCCCGTGAGCACCTCGGAGCCGCTGGTCTCGTTCCTTATTTCCAGGGTGCTGAGGAGGATATTGCCGTGGGCGTCGACCTGAGGGGAGACAGGACGTGCTCAGACTCTCACCAAGGGCGTTCGCTGTTCTGCTGGTGTCACATGGGCGTGGGGTGGGTGTTGATCCTTTCCAGGTCGTGTCCACCGATCCCTTTCGGTGGATAACTGGCTCCACGTGCCTCCTGATTATGAACATTATCTGTCTTTCCATCTAATCTCTCAATCATCCACCCGTCATTCACCGTATCTATCACTCACCCACTAACACCAATCAGCTATCTCAAACAATTGCTTACTTCCAGCAACTGTCCATTTTTCCTCTGCATATCTGCCTACCGACCCTCTTCCCGCATCTAGTAGTCATCTATTTCTTATCTATCATTTATCTATCTTCTATTATCTTCCTATACCAATGATCAATTTCTATCAGTTCTGCATCTGTCATCTATCTACCTATTACAGATCTATCAATTGCCTGTTTTTATCTTCTTTCTACCTATCATCTGTGAACCTGTCTCTATTAATTCCTTATCACCTATTTATCTATTTCTCTCATCTATGTAATTATTCTATCTCTAATTATTTCTCTCTCTACCTTTCTATCTTTCATCTGCCCGCCTCTATGTTATCTATAAACGGCCCATCCATATTATCTATCAATCTGTCATTCATCTATCATCTATCAATCTATCTATCATTTCCTATTATTTTTCGTGTACCTCTCTATCTTTCACCACCTGTCTACTTATCTTGTTCTAATTTGATTTCTGTTGCTGTTATAAAACACTTGGAACAAAAACAACTTGGGAAGGACAGGGTTTATTCGGCTTACACACCTAGATTATAATTCATCACCGAGGGAAGTCAGGACAGGAACTCGAGTAGAAACTTGAAAACAAGAACCACAGAGGAACTCTGCTTGCTGGCTGTCTTTCTGCCTTACTCAGCTGGTTTTCTTATGTAACTGAGACCCACCTGCTTAGGCATGGTGCTATCTACAGTGGACCAGGTCCTCTCACACAAATTATCAATCAAGACAATCCCTTCACAGGCTCTGATACAGGGCAATCTGAATTGGACAATTCCTCAATTGTTCCCTTTCCCTAGGTGACGCTAGGTTGTGTCAAATTGACAATAAAACCTAGCTAGCACATATCTTTCGTACCCATTTGCTTTCTATTGCTCTGGTAAAACACCAGAGGCAACATGGAAGAGGTTTATTAAATCTTACAATTCCCAGCCTACAATCCATCATGGAGGGAAGTCAGAGCAGGAACTTAAGCAGGGCAGGGCTGGAGCCAGGAACTAAAGCAGACTGTGGAAGAACACTTCTTACTGGCTTGCTCTTCATGGTTCTCTTGGTTTGTTCTTTTATACAACCCAGGACTACCTTCCAGGGGTGGTACCACCCACAATGGGCTAGGCCCTCCCACATTAACTATTAGTCAAGAAAAATGCCCTCACAGATTTGTCTAAAGGCTGGCCTGATGAGGCATCTTCTCAGTTGAGCTTTCCTCTTCTCGAATGACTTCAGCTTGTGTCAGGCTGATGAAAAACTAACCAGCACAATTGACCCCTTGTCAACTTGACAAACAAATCACTATTAAACCAACAACTTTTCCTTTTCTGTTTATTCCCAAGATCTCTTGTTAGTATTGCAATACAAAACAAAACTTTAAAAGTCCCGGAGTCTTTAAAAATTTAAACATTTTAAAAGAGCAAGTTCTCTTTAAAAATTCTTTACAAATCCAAAGTCTTTCAACTCTGGGCTTTTGTGAAGAAAAAAACCAACAAACCAACCAACCAACAAACAAAACTTGTTAAGTACTTCTTATTCCAAGAGGGAAGAACCAGGACATAGTTACAATAAAACCAAAGCATAACCCAAATTCAACAGTGTAACGAGCTCATGGTCCCGTGTCTGGGACTCACAGTCCTCTGGGATGTAAAGGACTCTGCAGCTCCTTTTCTCCAGTGCTACTTTCCACATCACACCCCTACACAGCCTGCCTTGCAGTCTCAGGGCAACTCACTCCACATCTGCTGCTGTCCTTTATGGCTATCTCATGGTCCTAGGACCTATGACATACTGGAGTTTCTACTGCAGATAGGGCTGTACTCTGACTAGTGGTGTCTCTTGGCTCCTCTTCAGGACCTCCAACTCTGACACACAATGCTAAGGCTTAGCTTCTCTCCCCTACTCTTTCAATCCTTGGATTTCCACGGCCACTGAACTTGTCCTTTTACCAATGGTCTCCCCTGGCTTCTCACAGTACCAAGTTTCAGCTTCTCTCCATGACCTCCCATTCAACCTTGTAGGTCTCATGCCTCCAAAACCAGTAACAAACTCATGGGCACTCTTGCACATTACCAAATCTGGCTACTAGCATGAGGAATTACTCCCTTGAAAATTTCACCTCACTTGGACTGGGCTTTTCTTAATTACAGCTGCCTTCTCAGGCCCCACATCAATTGTCCTAGTAAAGCAAAGGTTTTATGTCACTGGGGCTTGTCTCACAGCTTCTTCTTCAGCCTCATCTTGAACAGAAAGCACAGATTCTCAACTCGTGATATCACATGAACAGCCCTGATAAAGTCTTTGCAGGTCTCCTTCATCTGCATTTCTCTCAACTCTCTCATCTTCCAAGCTCCTACAGAACAACCCAGTAAGCTCTGAACACTCAATGGCTTTTGGAACCCACAGTTACAAACAAATTACCCATAACCTTCAAAAAACCAACATGGAAGCGGTACCCCACTCCCTGGTACTGATTTCTGTACTAGTTTTCTTTCTGTGGCTGTGATGAAGCAACTTTGGGGAGGGAAGGGTTTATTTCAGCTTATAGTTTATCAGGAATGGAATTAGGGCAGAAACTCCAGGCAGGAACCAGGAGGTGGGAACAGAAGTAGTGGAGGAACTGCACTGCTTACTGGCACATAAATCTGAAGTGCTTCACAGGGCAGGAAGCAGCTGAGTTTAGAGCTAGTGTGCTTGGCTTAAAGTATTTGCTTCCAAGGGAGACTAATCTCAGTAAACACACGTTGTAAGTACAGATATAGGCAGGGAGGCAAAAACGTCTGGTGAAGAAGAAAGAAAAAAGTACAGAGGAGGAAAAGGCAAGCAGACAAAAGCATGATCAGAAAATGGCATACAATGGTGGTACAGTGTAGAAGAGTGTCTACCAGGTGCCTACATTAACGGTGCATGCTTCATATGCGTTATTTGTATGTGCTTATGACCCTATTAAGAAGGTTTCCATGCTATGCCATCTTTTATAGATAAGAAGGCTTAAATTTAGAATTAACACACTGACTAATGCTTAGTTAGCTAATAGGCTTAAGACCTGAGATTAGAGTCCGTACTTGTCTGATTTAAAGCTTGTGTCTTCCTACTTGGATTTTGCAACATCCAGCAGTAAATTCAGGGATGTGGTTGGTAGCTTCAAACATTGAGCTGACAGTGAAGAGAAACAGTGGCTGGATCTAGTCTGTAGTTCTTTTTTCTTTCTTTTTTTCTGTTCTTATCTACCAACCGTTTGTTCTGTTCTGAGAGGGATAATCACTATGCCCTGACCCTGTACATTGTTTATTTAGGAAGCTTTTACTTTTTTGTTTGTTAATAACTAATGTTTTAAAATCATGCTCTGCAATTTATCTATTATCTTCAGTAGAATACCATTGAATACATTATACTGTCCTAGTTCAGCAAATGGTGAAACGGAGTCTCAGAAAGGTTAAGTAAAACCTTCAAGGATGAAACAAATGAGCATTAAAGTATAGGGTTATTTTTGTATTTAATATTGTTTTTCTCTTTTCTGCATGTTAATCAAATAAATCAGTTATCTCTAAAGCCTAATTAAAATCCCCGTTTCTTGGTCCCTTAGTATCTTTCTTGTAATAGTAAACTCATGAGCTTTATCCGAATCTGTGAGTGCTTACTGTCGTGTCTGATACAGTGTCAGAATGTGTGCTATGCAAAATTAGAATCGTTACCATACACAAAACATTAGTACCAACTTTGAGAGTGGAATTTACAAACCCATGAAGCTACAAAGACCAAGACGCACAAAGGGAGAGAGGCTGGCGGCTAGGCACAGTTAAGTGGAGCTGCGAAGAAGCGTGCACTGGGAGGGGGTAAGTATCTGAAAGAGGCACCACAACTTAGATCCAGAGGACAGACGTGTACCTCCTGGTTGCCAGAGAACCTGAGAATCTAGCTTTGTACTTGCTGTCTGCATATAAAGTGACCTTGGTCACGTAGAGATGTTCTTCAGCCCAAACAGTCACATTTATGCCATGTTTACCCCTTTTCTTCATTTGCTGTTTATTGAATATTACCATGCAGTGTTGATATTTATCCTTAAGTATGAATCCTGTCTATCACTCAGAGGTATAGAAGTGCTGGGGGTAGGATAAGGCGGGCAGGACTAGGGCAGAAGAATAGAAGGAAAAGAAGAATGATTGCACAGAAGGATCTATGAAAGAGTATTACAATCCAGAACTGACCTGATCATTATTTATAGGGCAAAGAGTGAAGGGCATCTGGAAACTTTTGGCTTGCTGGTTTGAGAAGATTAGATAGTAAATAGAAAACATGAGAAGTTCACTGTGGGGAGAATCTGAGAGGTACAAGAGAAAGTGGGATATTTTGATCAAAGTTGCTATACATTAGGTAGCCCAGGCTGTTGCCAGTGTGTAATTGTCTATGTGGAGATGACTAGAAAAACGTGACTGAAGCTAACGTATGTGTATGAGTGTTTGTGTGTGTGTGTGTACATGTGCATGTGTGTTGTGTGCATGTGTGTGTGTTCGTGTGTGTGCATGTGTGTGTGTGTGCGTGTGTGTGTGCATGTGTGTGTGCATGTGTGTGTGTGTGCATGTGCATGTGTGTGAGTGTGTGTGCATGTGCATGTGTGTGTGAGTGTGTGTGCATGTGTGTGTGTGTGTGCATGTGCATGTGTGTGAGTGTGTGTGCATGTGAATGTGAGTGTGTGTGTGTGTGTGCATGTGTGTGTGTGTGTGTGTGTGTGTGTGTGTGTGTGTGAGTGTGTGTGCATGTGAATGTGATGTGTGTGTGTGAGTGTGTGTGCATGTGCATGTGTGTGATGTGTGTGTGTGTGTGTGTGCGTGTGTGTGTGTGTGTATGTGTGTGCATGTGTGTGTGTGTGTGTGTGTGTGTGTGAGTGTGCATTCACACTACATAGTAGGATTTAGGATTTGGAAAAGTCATGCCTAAGAAAGTTTGTTACTGAACCTGTGGAGCTGAAGTGATAAGGATACATAGTTTAGAAGATGAAGACTAGAACATATGGTTTCTAGGTTTGAAATACTCAAGAAAAACACAAATCACAGATTGCTAAGATTGCTGATATTTGGAATCATGGTGGCATGGTTTCAATCAAATGCTAATGATTTCAGCAAAGGAAGAAATTGTTGTTAGTTGCAGGAAGCTTCACTGAAGCAAGTGGCTAGAAGAGAGTCTGGAAAGATGTAGAGATGGCAGGGCAAGGGACTCAGGGTTAGAAGCTGTATTTTCATCCTGATTAATGACCCTGGCTTAGTCAAGATTTTAGCATTCTTATGTATAATCTAAATATCTAAAATCTAGGTAATCTAGAGGATTTGTTTCCAGCATTCGGCAGAGTTTGATTATGGAGTACAACACTGTAATATAACATTATGAAAAACAAAACTTGTAAAATTGAATCCTCATCTATATTGTATACGGTGTAAAGTTAAATTAGTATGAGCAGCTAAATAAACAAGTTTAAAGACACCAGAATAAGCCATGGATGCATTCAGGTGCTCCTCATTAAACAGAGGCCAGGGTGTGTCTTATTATATTTTTCTTAATCTTGTGAAGATACAAAGATATCTAAAGACTTCATGAGGTCTATTACTTTGTGTAAATCTCTTAAAGCAGTCCCATATTTTGAGTTAGAAACAATAGTTTCAGGTGGAATTTAAAAAAATACCTTTATTAATAATTTGGGTTTCAAAAAATGTATCATGATAACACCCTCTTCCCATTCCTCTCTGTTTCACCTTGCTACCCCATTATCTCAAAAAAAAAAAAAGAAGAAAATTAAGTCTAGCTTGTATCGCAAGAGCATGGGTCTCTGGCATCACTGTGGTCTTTGGAGGCAGAAGGCTGTTTTGATAATGGACATTCACCCAGCTTGATATCCTGGTGCCTGAAGTATGTCTGTATGCCTTCCCATGTACCTGCAAGCCTGCAGGATGTCTGGGTGCCAGCAGGATGTTCCAGTACCTGCTGGATGTCTGGACACATGAAGGATGCCCTGGTGCCTGTGGGATGACTAGATGCTCATGGGGGCCAGTAGGAAGACTGGGTGCCTGCATGATGTCCAGGTATCTGCAGGTTGGCTGGGTTCCTTCATGATGTCTGGGCATCTGTAGGATTCCCTGGTACTTGCAGGAGATCCTGGTGCCTGTGAGAGGTTCAGGTGCCAGTGGGATGTCTGGGTGCTTATGGGATATCTGGGTCCCTGCAGAGTGCTCAGGTGCTTGTGGGAGGCCCAGGTGCCTGAGCAATGACCAAGTACCTATGTGATTTCCAGGTGCCTGTGTCAAGTGGTGTTTTGACTGAAAAAGAATCCAGTTCTAGAACTTTCAATGAAAGTTGATCTCATTGCTTGATTATTAAATCAACAGTACAGTGTTCTTTTCCAGGAAAATTTAAGAAGAGTAATATTAGAATTCTCTTACGCTTTCAGTACCTTTCCTTACTAGAATAGGGTTGTTGTAAAAGTTGAAACTACAGATGCTGTGTGTATGTGTGTGTGCGCATGTACATGTGGACGCCTGTGCATGTGTATGCATGTGCATGAGATGGCTTATTTGTGCAGTACCAATGCAACTTCGCTAAAATAAGATCCACAAGGAAAATGGCTATCGGTTTTTCACATCTTCAGACACACTGAGAAGGTGCTTTGTGCCTTGCCTCATCTGTACTGGAAAAATGCTTCCTAGTTAATGAAGATCAAGATCTAAGTGGAGCAAGACTCAGACAACAACGATTTTTAAACTGTGAGGCAGATGGAATTAATGCAAAAGAGAATGTAAACGCGGTGGGTCTTTATGGAGTTGCGGACTGTTATATGTTCTAAGAATTGCTGATGGTAACATAACTGTCCAGTGCAATAAACCTAAAGGAAGCAGAATCTTGTATTACATTGGAGGCGCACAGGGAATCAGAATCACCCTCAGCTTCCTAGCTTTTCTCGCTGATCTGCGCTGACCGTGTAATGAGCGTATTAGGAAGAAGCAGGCCTACACGGCTCTGCCTCATCAGGTTTTCCCTCCCTTTGACTTGTTTACAGTGCCGGTACAACGTTCAACTGCAGTGGTAAGGATCTGCATATTGCACCCTGATGCACTTGTGGAGAAGGACTGTGGCTGTTCCTGGATTCCAGTGACTTCCAGATGAGTCTGATAATGTGGGGGATGGCTGTATTGTATCATCTGTATGCCTCAAAACAACATTACCGACTCTTGTTTTATGTTTAGGGCATCACTGAATCTAAATCTATAGGAAATAAGCATTATTACCGGGGTTTCAGGAGGACATGGAAGCAATCGCTCTTCTACTTCGGACAGATTACCTAGAAACACAGTTCACAGGGTGAATAAAGGGAAGCCAAGGGTGCATCTGTAGACACACAGCTCCGAGGGCTGGTTGCTACTTCACCCTGTACACAGCCATCTTTTCTGTGCTGCAGGAGGTAATTTTAAGAGGAACATGGATAAACAGTTAAAGTGCTCATTCGCTCACCTCCCCCATTTATCCAGCAAATGTTTATAGAGTGCCTGCTGAGATTCAGGCACTGTGCCAGATGCTGCTATAGGACATCATGTCCCTCATTTTAGAAATGGAAAGATCTCAGGGAATAAAATGTTTCATATTGTATTCTCCCATAGGAACACCGAAGCGCCCTCTCTCCTCGAACATACTGTAAATCTTTCGTTGGACAAACAGTATGACCTCTGTTACATGCAGGTGCTCAGTGTCCTTTCCAACTGCCCTTTGGATGTCTGCCTCTTTGTGACTCTAAGCCTTTCCATCACCTTCCTCTCAGATGCTCATGTTGGTTGACCTTGGTAACAGCTGACCACAAACACATGGTAGGGCTCACATATGAAGGAAAGAATTTCCCTCCAGTAGAGCAGATTATGCCATGTTCAAACGGAGAAAGGCATTTGGAACAATAGAGAGACTGAAGGAGTGAACAGATAAATGTCAGCATTGGTGGTAAATGGTACAGTCATTAATTTTACCTTCCAAGTTGGCCTAGCCTTGACGTCATGGTGGAGTTGTTTTGTATCTGTAGCTGACATAATTAGTTATTGTAATTAAAGGCTATAATTCTTGATGGTGCAAATGGGCCTCAAATTATCACCTGACAACTTTTAGAGCGAATACAGGATTTCAAAAACAGAAACCGTGCCCCAAAACTGTGCACATAATTCTAGAATGTTCTACAGATCTTGGATAAAGTTCAGCTTAGCTTCCAGCCTGAAACCTGCTCTACAGAATTCGGTCTTGATATCTCCCCAACTGCCTAAGACAATCCCCTAGAATAAACGTGGTGGTATGCTGTTGGTTCTTTTGCATTGGTTCCATTTTTGTGGAGAATCCTGACTGATAAAAAAGGGCACCCACAAAACTCCTGAGGTTGGGTCTAAAAGGGCAGGGGTCCAGGAACCCCTAAGATGACAGCCGTGTACCCCGCAACAGAAACACTAAACAGATGTACCAACGTGCCTCTATCTTGGCTCGGCACCTATCCTATCATTTCTCTCTGCCTTCATCATCCCCTTGCTAAAAAAAAAAAAAGTGTTACCACTCACTGAATTTAATCACTCTGGATATTTTCAATACATCAACATAGCAGAACTCATTTCAGTGTAATTGAAATAAAGTACAATCTTGCTGGCGAGGCACGCCTTCAGGCTCCATTCATGTTGTAAACTGTATGTTATTTCTTTTTCTGCTGGCCAATCCAAACAGATTCCTGTATACTAAATGATTCTGAACTCCAGAGCAGGAAGTAAAGTCAGGTGATACTGCCCGAAGAATGAGCTAACTCACTGTCCTCGAGAAGCCACAGCCTATTTGACGAAGCCGCACTGGGAACAGTGACCTCCGTGCATTGCCACAGACAGTCTGGAAGGCCTCAGCCTCAATGTACTTCCCCCTTCCCTAGAATTTGCCAAGCTATCAGGCTCTAACCATGTCACCTGCACTCACAATATCTGCCAAATCTGATCCCTTGGCCTGGAATTTCTTTTTGGGGTCGGGGCTTGGGATTGTTGGGAGCTTTGCTCACGGTTTTCAGATTTCCTTGTGTATCTTGATAACTACTAGCAGAAACGAACACTTATCATTTTGAAAGAGGGCAGATGGTTAAGCACAAACCTCCGTATGCATAACAAAACAGATATACACAGATTAAGCAGTTATTTATGTATTCATTTTCAGGAAACAGAGAAAATGATGATGGTCACTGGCAGATTTCTGGATCATGACTCTTGAGTTCCTTTCCACATTTCTTTCCTCTTGTGTATTAACAAATGGCTCCACTTAAATTTGTCTTGATTCTGACCACTTCACCCTACTATGGCTGGTAGCCTGAACTGATCTTCCTTTTTCTAGGAATGTGACCCTTCAGCTCTTTCTGTACACTGCAGCCAGAGTGATTTTATAAGATGCAAAACAGATGATGTCTTCTCTGTTCAAGTCTTTTTAGTTTTTTCCCAAGCCATAGAATGAAATTCAAAATGTCCATCCTAGTCCACAAATACTGTATTGTATATACAGTCCCCATTCTCAACACTATTTCATGAGCAAGCATCACAGGCCTGTCAGTAGAAATTGTAGAGTTCAAGCTGCTAAATCAAAACAGTCAGTTTTATCAAAGACAGGGTCCATGTTCCTGTTGCCCTGCAGAGAGGTGCTGAGGAGTTCTGGGGTCCAGGTTACAAGGCCAGCGGGCCTGTTCCTGACTTACGTATGGAGCGGCTTACCTTTGACATACTCATCTTCACGTGCAGTCACGCATTCTAGAGTCTATCACAGTGCACAGCTTATATCATACGCAGAGAATTTCCTGGCAGTGTTTGGATGACTTAACACAAAGGTCAGAAATGAGGGGTGGGGGTGGGGAAGAGGCTGCATCACGGAACTTATATCTAATTACAGAAGGGACAGTTCTCCATCTTAGCCTTCGGGGTTGCAACTGCACATTTGCTATGAATCTTTCATGGACTCTCCCAGGGTTCTTCATGCTTTATGATGACTTTCGGTAGTCTCTGGCCATAGTCTACTCCTGCATCCATTTCATCCTTTCACTTATTTGCACGTGGCAGACACTGTGACCAGTATACACAACTGAAAAAGTTCCAGGTTAGTATAAAAGTATCCCAGAGGCAGCTTGCTTAAAGTCTTGTTGTGCTGTGAAATCTGTCTTTCAAAACTCTAAATGCCATCCCTAGTTTCAAATAGTACCCGAGGGGTTCATGAATCTACAGGCTTTATCACCTTGGAGATTGGAACTCTCTTAATGTCTGGATTCAGCATCTGCACTCATATGAAAAATGCTTCCGTGCAGCTGGTGGAAGTACAAATCAATACAGGGCCTGCACTTCTGAGGTATCAGTTTGGATATCCCTTGACCCGAACTGCCCAGCTGAGACCATCAAGAATAATGGGTAATAACGAACAGTCGCTCCACACTCCAGGACACCAAGGCAAAGCCTAGAGCTCTCTCAGATGAAAATTCTGGGAGACTAGACACATATCAATTAAGTTTTACTTTTTCCAAGCATCTCACAGGAAAGATGACCTAACCACCATATTAAGGGGAAATACAATAATTTCTATGAATTTGAATTTAACCTCAGGCTAGCGGTTTTTGAACTCACACAGTCAACATTATTTAACTCCTGGAGATGAAATGCTGAGCAGATGAAGTTTCTTGTGGACACACTGCCTCTCTGAGTCCCTGGCTCAGAAGATGAGGAGGTCACAATCTGCCAAACCTAAGCTTCTGCAAGATTATTTTAAATTGCATGAGATAGTGACTCTATGTGTGCTGGATAGTTTTACCTGACACAAGCTAAGGTAATCTGAAAGGAGCAAACTTCAATTAAGAAAATGTCTCCATAAAAGTCAGGCTGTGGACAGGCTTATAAGGTATTTTCTTAATTAGTGATTGGTCGGGGAGGACCCAGCCCATTGTGGGCGGTGCCATCCCTGCACTGGTAGTTCTGGCTTCTATAAGAAAGCAGACTGAGCAAGCTAGGAGGAGTAAGCCAGTAAGCATCACCCTTTCATGGCCTTTATATCAGCTCCTGCTTCCAGGTTCCTGCCCTATTTGACTTCCTGCCCTGACTTCCTTTGATGACAGTGATGTGTAAGCCAAATAAACCCTTTTTTCCCCCAAGTTGCTTTAGGTCATGGTGTTTCATTACAGCAATAGTAACCCTAACTAGGATACTGTGCAATTATTATTCCATCTACATATGAAGAGGTCAGTAAAGTGTTAGCCCTAATAATCTTTGAAGGTTATTTTTAACAGTATATGGCATGATGATTTAGAAAGAATACCAGAGCTTCATATACGCATGTTTGATAAAACATTAATTATCAAAGAGTTCACTGCCTAGTGTGCAAGAGGCCCTGAGGTCAACCCCCAGCAACACACACACACACACACACACACACACACACACACACACACACACAAAATAAATAAATAAATAAAGGAAAAATGAAGAGCAGTAAGACAACCTTGGGCAGAAGCTAAAGTAGGTTACTGTCTCCTTTTCTCATTTTGTATGAAGATGTGAGAATTAATAAAACATTTTGACATGTCACTCAATAATTTGAATGAGCTCTACAAACTCTTAATGGAGAAGGTCTATTTTGATAGTCATTCATTCACTTAAGACATACTTATTTGGTTTCTACTCCGTTGTAGCCGTCAAGAAAAGAATAGTAAGTACATCAGACAAAGGCCCTGCTGCCTGTCATTGTAAACTACAGTCTAATAAGAGAAAAATGCTGAAGAATAACTACACAAACACATGCTGTCATGGCAGTCCTACAGTAGAAGCATAGCATCCCATGGGAGCAGTGAATAGAGGAACTGAGCACAGACAGAGGGTTGTGATGCCAGTTCAGGCACCTCCAAAGGGCAGTTCCCGCGGGAAGAACCTGAGTGATGGAACTGGAACTAATCCCTTCTGCTGTATCCACAGAATGCAGCATTAGTCCATCGAATGACATGTTCAGTCCTGTGACTTACATCCATTCTATTTCATGGTTTCAATTGGGACATGTAAGCTGAAATGAGCCATTTTCTCTCCAAGTTTCTCTTGGTTGCGGCATTTTATCACAGTGGTAGAAACCCTAACTACAATAGTATTCTGTGGCATGAATGTACTGCAGCTTGTCTGATCACTCATCCATTTCAGAAGGTTGTTTTCAGGTCTAGACTGGTACTTCCATTTTCGACGGAATTTAAAACATATCAATTATAGTTATTCTACAGTGTTTGTTTTTCAGGTCAGCATTTGAGATTCTTAAAGTCATATTTCTCTTGTTTGTGATATCATTTCCTGTTTCTACTAAGGCATGCTAATATTTTACTATGTACAGGATATTTTGAATGCTGAATTACAGAGAGTCTGGCTGTTTTTTTTTTTTTTTAATTATCCCTGAAGAGTTTTGGGTTTTGTTTGCTTAGGCACTTTAATTACAAACATATTACCTAGAATACGTGGAAAATTAGTTTTATGTATTGTTAGAGTGGGTCTTTCCCCATTATTCTTATAGCTTAAACTTTATTCCTAAATTAGGATCGTTTTGAAGATTTAACGGGAAGATTTAATGGAAGTACATTTACATTTAAAGTAATGTACATTTACTGCATCCCCTGAATAGACTAGACACAAACTCTAAGTCCAGGCACTGAATTCCATATTATGGACAACAGCTGAAACCTGTTTTTTTGTTTTGCTTTGTTTTTAATTTTCAGTCTTTAGCAATATTTCCCTATGAGGCTGCCTGAACAACTTTTTTCTTCCTGTTGTTGTAAGGAAATACCCTGCAAAAGCAACTTAAGGGAGAAAGGGTTTGCTTTGCCTCGTAATTTAAAAGTATTGTCCATTATGTGAATAAGTCTCTGAGATAGAAGCTGAGTGCCGGGTGACATTTCATCCACAGTCAGAAACCAGAGCAATGGGTGCTCTGCCTCAGCCGGCTGCTTCTTTATATGCAGTCCAGGACCTACGTCCAAAGAATGGTGCTACACTCTTTAGCATGCTTCTTCTTCTAAACTAACCTCAATTAACCTAACTGAAACAATCCCTCAAAAGCGTGCCCAGAGGCTAGCCTAACTAAACAATCCCTCTCAGGTGTACTTGGAGGCTTGTCGCCTAGGTGACTTCACATCCTGTCAAGCTGATGCTCAGTACTAACCATCTGATGGCCATCTTGACTTCTCGGGTTCTTACCTGCACATTAAGAGGAAGTTTATTCTCAGAATACGATTATGTGCTATTATTTACTTCTTTCTGAAATTTCAGGTACCCTGGAAGGATCAACATCCGTGCTTTGACTCATCCAGCCACCAAAGTGCCATTTCCAGTGGACGTGCTGCTGGGGGAAGCTGTGTGCCTCACGCCCTGTGGTTCTCATAGTAAAATCCACTCTTCTCTTGCAGGCTGGTTCTTTTCTATCTTTTGCTTGTTTTCAGTGACTCAAGTATTTAAGCAAAATTTTAAAAATGCCAGAAATTTCATAATTTCTCTTATATCTATAAGAGAGTTTGCTATAAACCGCTCTGCCTTACTATAAAACCTTTTGTATTTTTTAATTTTTTAAAATTTAATTTTGGCATTGTATTTGTTCATTTTTTTCTGTGTGAGAAATGCTTGTAAATTCCTTGTCCAGCTGCTTTTATGGTTGGATCTGAGCTTGTGGCTTAACCACTGTGTGGATGACCTCAGTAGGGTCACAGAGTCTGAGTCTATTCACTTCGGTTCTCTCCTTTGTTTACCAACCACAGCTCATGGTATTCTTTCACATGCATTTTATATACAGCTTAGAACAAACAATAATGTACTCGGTGCTGAGCTCAGTCTTAGGTATAC